>CM039470.1:16091577-16183848 GCA_022433065.1 Begonia loranthoides | reverse complement strand
CCCCGTTCTTCTCTTCTCATTTCTTTTAATTTCTTCAATTAACCTAAAATAAAACTTAATTTAATAATTAATCTCCACTTAATAATTTATTTCCTATTTATTTTATTTACTTCATTTAATTTTAAATTTGAGAAAAATTGAAAAGACGTGGCATTTTAAAATTATTTTAAAAATTTCAGAAATTATTTTCAAATTATTTCCCACATTTTATCAAAAATTCGAGAAAATTTTACACATGGCACTGTATGTGTATTTCTTGTTTTATGCTTATACCGCTTACTGAGCTTTAGGCTCATAGTTAGGTCCTGTGATGTAGGTAAGGATTCAATGATTTGATAATGCTCATTGAGGACGCAACTGATGGGGTGTTGCTGGGTTGAGCTGTTTGTGCTATTGGCGATGATGACCTTAGTGCATTATGGCTCACGAAAATGGAATAAGCGTAATTAAATGTTTTAAGAATTGTCAAACTACTTTCAAGTGTTTAATGACTTCAAACTGTTTTAAGTTAATGTTTTACTTGAGCTTATTTAAATAGCTTTTAAATTGCTGGTTTGTGGTATTTAAATGTAAAAGACTTCTACATTTCATTTACTCTGAGTTTTATATGATTAAAACTTCTGCTTTGTTTTACTCTGGTATTCCCTCACATAGTTTTTAACAGATCAAAAATTTTATACGGTAAAAAGATTACGGGATGTTACAATAATGATGTTGTGGTTTGTCAGTATGTTGGCATGTAGATGTTTTCTTATGGTTTCTGAGAATGTATATCGTTGGTTGTGGTTGCATGTGTTGACCTAATTGGTATTAGTTGTTTGTTTTGATGATGAAAAATTTATTTGGTTAATTAAGTTATTTATTGTATATTTGCTTGATTTGATAAATACGTTATATTCTCTATTGAAAATACCCTTAATTAGAGTATTAATGTTGTCTAACATTTTTATATAATCCCTTCCAGCTTATTGTATAAATATTAGGATTTAGAGAAATCAAGGAATGCTAAAACAAGCAAAAATGGTGGACCAAAATAGTATGAATGAAGAACTGGTCGATTAGTTGGTCGACCACAAGTCAAAACATATTGCTTTCTAGTTTTGCAGTCGAGAAAGTGGTCGAGCAGAGGAAAAATGGTCGATCGCAAAAATCCAAAAAATGCAGAAATAGAAGAATCGGTAAACCGGTGCACAGGGTGCGGTGAACAGCTTCAGGCATGGTTCGAACTCGAGTTGCAAAATGTAGTGCAGTGGTTGACTGGTGCATAGTGTGCAGTCGACCGCTTCAGTACAAATTTTGCCAAAATTTTTAACTTGTTCAAAATTTCAATGGTTATATTTCCAACAGTTGAAAAGCGATCTACCAAAAAGGAAATAGTTGATCGCTCAAGCAAAGTTTATAAATAGGAGGCACTCTGAAGCTGAATTTAACAAGTGAGAATCCTACTGAAATGCTGCCAAATTTCATACTTGTATTCTCACTTATAAAAAGAGTGCATAGGGTTAACTCTCTCAATCCTCAACTTGAGATTTCATATTAGAGAGTTAAGTTCTAAGTTGTAATTTTCTATTTCCAATCTTATGTATCCAAATGCTACGTGATAGGGTGACACCCTGAAATAGTCAACAAGGCTAGATTGACGCCTGTGAAGATCAATCCAGAGTGTGACGCCCTGAAAACAATCTGTAATTATTTGTTTGACACCTGTGAGTCAAACATTGCCAACCGGGGAGGTTGGGTGATTCAAGAACTCCAAGTGGAAAGCTTGGAGTGCGGACGTAGGCCGGGGTTGCAGAACCGCGTGAACATCGTTTGCACCTCTCTAACCCTTACTCTTTACATTTATGCATTGTTTGTTTATTTATTGTTGATAAATCACTTAGGGTTTAGAGAAATAATAATCGCGCGAAAAATTTTAGCACACCTAATTCAGCCCCCACGCCCTATTTGGGCATGCACAGATCCTAACAGCATGTTCATGAATATTTCCATGCATCATAAAATTATTTTATATATATGGAATGAAAAAAGACTTTCTCATGCATATGTTTTATGATAAATTGAAAGGATGAATGAAATAATGGAACATAAACAACTTTGGTGATTTGGCTTAAGGACAAATCCCAAAGGTAATGAAAGAAACGAATGAATCGATGAATAGGAAAATGAAACAACTTTGGTGATTTGGTATCCATGTAGTTTAGGGGTTTAATTTTCCTAATGGAGCTTTGGTGGACTAGTTCCCTAATGGATTATGTTATTTTAGCTTGGAGCGAAATCCACATGGTAACGAAAGAAACGATGAAAAAAAATGAAAGTAGCTTTGGTGATTTGGTATCCTTATAGCTTTGGTGGTTTACTTTCCCCAAGGGAGCTTTGGTGGACTTGTTCCACAATGGATATGCTTTAGCTTGGTGCAGAATCCCAATGGAAACGAATGTACGAATGAAAAGAACAAATTGAATGGCAAAGACCATGAAGACAAACTGTGCATGTTTATTTCTTAATCTGCATATGAATATTTCATATATCCATGATTCTATGCACTACTTGTTAAGTGTTAAACTTATAGATAAACCTTGTGTTGTAAGTGAGCAAGATTTAGAAAAGATAGCTACATGGAAGGTGCAGGTTGAAGAAGTTTGACTGTGATGAATACTTATGTTTGTTGAGACTTGTTGACCTTAGGTTATGGTTTGAAACATGATAACTTCTTTTCAAATGGTTATTTTATGATGATGAGTGTTGCTTTTGGATATTGGGTTTTTTGTTTTTCAAATAATGGATTGTTATATAAATTGTAAAGGCCTTTTAAACTTGTGTTTTACCATAATTATGTTTCTATTTGGCAAGAGTCTTCTACTGTAAATATTTCGCCAATGCTTGATTTAATAGTTTTTTTCAATGACAGGATTAGTTGTTGTTACTTCAAAGTATATATATATTATAATGAAAAATTGAGATTTACGAAAAGAGGCGTTAAACTATATGTAATGTCCCGATTTTCGTAACATAATTAATTAATGATAATTGAGAGATTTATTTGATGAGAAATTTAATTGGAAAATATTTGGATAATAATCAAGGATTTATTTAATGGAAAATTAATTTGAAAAAACGAATTGAAGAAATTCAATTGCACCAATAATTATCATAAAGCAATATTCGGAATGAATCGCGAATTGAAATTTGGGTTGAGTAAAAGAAGATTTGAATTAAAAAGGAAAAATTAAGTGAAATTAGAAGTAATTAAAATAAAAGAACAATCAAAAAGGGAAAAGAGGATAGTGAACCGGTTTGGCTAGGTTCATTGGTTCGGTTAGGCTGGACAAGTTGGGATGATTTTTATTTTAATTTGAAGAAGTAAATCTAGAGAAGAGAAAGGGGAGAAAGTGAGAGAGAGCCCGAGAGAAATAGGGAGAGGGTGATCGACAAAGAAGAGAAGGTGAAATTGGGAGGGAGACGACGGCGATGGCTCGTGGTTGTTTGGTGTGAGAACTCTGAGCGTGTGTTGACTGCTGGACGTCGGCGCAACGTACTGTGGGCACGAACCGTGCAGGCAAGGGCACGGGTTCATTCGGCCTGTTTGTAATCGCAATTTGGGCTATGATTTCCGACCAAGGTAAGCGTCTCTGCTGAGTTATGCATTGTATTTGATGTTCTGATTTTCAAGGACGGATTGCTTGAATTTGTTGCTGCGAAGTATTAGACGTGAATTGAATGGGCAGTGGAATTCAACCGAGTGTGGGCAATGACTCGTTGCCAGGGTGGTCCGAATTTGTGGTGAACCGGAGCGGGTTTTTCCTTCAGCAACTCTCCTGAGAGGATAGCAATTTTTCCATGTGGTGATGGAACATTGGACCTTCTCCATTAAAATGTGTGATTGTCCATTAGTTTTTTGCTCCCCGTAAGCTCTTCTTCGGCTATACGACAATGGAAGCTGCTGAGGCTGTGGACACTCTGCATCTCAGGTCTCCGTTTTCTGTGGGCTTCTGGTGAGTTCTCTGGTGCTTTGAGGTTGAAGCTCCTGGCTTCGGGTGAGCTGCTGTGTTTTTGGAGTTAACTATGATCTACTCTCAGGTGTCTGTTGGTAAGACATTCTTCTGCTGTTCATGAAATTTATGGGTTAGAAATAGACGATTATGCCCTGTAATGAATAATGGTTATAAGGCCCTATTGTCAATGCTCTTTCATTGGAAAAATGCTCTCTTTGAATCATGCTCTGTTAATGGATGATTTTATTGGATGGTATTTCCTGTTGATAGTTATATCCGTTAAGGTTGAATCTATCTTGAAGAATTATTGTTGGATATAGGTTGTTAAGTTGGAGTTGGACTTATGCTACTAAATTGGTATACTTGGATAAATTGATGATTGGTTTCTTTGGATGTTATGTTATGTTTACATTAAGCTATAAATTAAATAAAGATTCGAGAGATTTCGAGTAGTTGAGATAATGGTTGGATGGTTGGACTATTTGAATGCCAATTAATTGTTAGTTTTTAAGTCTTGATTGTGGAAAACTATTGAGTGATTAGTTGGGTGCAGGACGGCCTAAATGTGTACGGTGTGATTTTGGGTAATAAAGTTAATTAAATGCTTTGTTGGTTCTAATGAATTTTTCATTAAAAGATAATGAATTGTATTGTGAAGTAAATTCTCTCTATTATCAAGTCACATCAATGAAATGAGCAACTGTTTTGGGTTATTATTATCTCGTTGCACATGTTAAGATATTAGAATTGTTATTGCGAGGTTGCTAAGTAATTAAGTTGACTAATGATACTTGTTAAGCGTTAAGAATTATGGAAATTTAGTGATTTTTATTAATGGATAAATATCGGTTAAATTGGACAATTGTGATTTAAGGGAAAAAGTATAAATTAAGGTTATTCGTTTATTGACCATGAATTTAATGAAGATAAATTAATAGAAATTCGTTAACCGATAATTAAGGAATAACGATATCAAGTTAAGATTTATGATTGATAAAAATATTAATAAATAAATAAAAATTATTTTGAATGTATAAAAGGGAAGAATGACAACATTAATTTCTGTACCATGCTAAGGACGTCAGGTAAGTGATACGCATGTACTTTAGTCCTTAGGGCCCTGCATCGAAAGAATAGGATATGCATGTTTCGTTGTTTACCGTTTTCCAAGCATGTCTACAATTTTAATAGCACGTTTCATTGTTTACAGTTTTTACAAGCATGTCTACAGTTTATAAGCATGATCTATGAATTGTATGTTGGTTGTTTTATTAAATTTCTCTAATAGAGAATGTATGCATTCGCGAGTATTATGCATCATAGTTTTCAAAAGATACGAAAATGATTTCCATGCGTTCTTTTGAAAAGGAAACAAAGAAGAAACAAAACGATTACGAAATGTTAAGAAGGAAACAAAAAGAAACGAGACAGTTATGTAACATAAAGAAATGAACGTAAATGGGTGTGACGAGATGTGAGGTTGGGTTGGCCGCTCCTCCTCGTCAAGTTTAGACATCTCTTACACTTTCAAGATAAAGATAAACATAAACGGGGTCGTCTGGGGATGTGAGGTTGAGTTAACTGCTCCTCCTCATCAAGTTTAGACATCTCCAACGCCTTTCAAGATTAAGACAACAATAAACATAAACGGAGTTGTCTGGGGATGTGAGGTTGAGTTGGCTGTTCCTCCTCGTCAAGTTTAGACATCTCCAATGCCTTTCAAGATTAAGACAACAATAAACATAAATAGGGTCGTCTGGGGATGTGAGGTTGATTTAGCTGCTCCTCATCGTCAAGTTTAGATATCTTCAACGCCTTTCAAGATAAAGTAAAGTAACGATCAAGTAAAGAAATGAACAGTAAAGTCAAGTCAAGATAAAGCAAAGTTAAGATCAAGAAAACGATAAAAGAAAAGAAAAGAAACAGAAGCAGAAAACGAAAAGAGATTTAAAAGTTACATGACATGTGCATCATACCTTTTATTTTATATCACTTACTGAACCTTAGGCTCATTAGTTAAGTCTTACGATGTAGGTACACGTACAGGTGAACAGGCTATAAGGCAGTTGATGAATGATTTGCACCGCGGATCTTGTGGCTGGTTAGACTAAAGGGATTTAAAGAAAAATGGTTTGTAAAGGAATTAAACTATATATTTGTTTTATTTAAAAAGAACGTTCGCTGTGCTTAATAAATTGTTTTACGAAAATGATTTTATTACTGTCTTTTAAATGTTTTTAAGAATAAAATAATCTTATGCTATGCAACTGCAAAGAAAATGATTTAAGTAAAAGAAAAGTTTTAAATTTTACGCGATTTTTAAAGGCAATAATAAACTTGATCGTTATAGTTGATATCAGAGCGCCCGTGTTTTAAAAATGATTCTATATACTGTCTACCAGCACAAGCTTCGACATGGAAATACTCCATCAACTATAAGTATGTTAGTAGAATTATTCCTTTTATTTTGTAAATGTTTTCTCTTGCGGCCAGAAGATATTATGGCAAGAGGACGAGGAAGAAGAGGATGTGCATGTGACAACAGTGGTGGAAGGAATCAACCTAGTGGTCAAGGGCATGAGAATGATCGGGTGGAGCGAGTGGATGTCGGTGCTTGGAATGGGAGAGATGAGACCCTTAATCGCATTGCCGATGTAATGGAGCGATTTATGGAGAGAGAGAATGGTAACGGGAATGGGAATAACCCTGTTGTTATGGGGTCATGTGGAAGCTGATTGGAAAAAGTTCCAACGACTTAAACCTCCTCACTTTGAAGGCAACATTTCTAATATCATGGGAGCGGAAGAATGGATACGCTCTCTTGAGAAGAGGGTTGAATATGTCGAGATACGAGAAACTGAAAAGGTGAAGTGTGCTACTTACCTTCTGACCCACAATGCACAATTCTGGTGGGACTCTATGAAAACTATGCTGAATATCCAGACTCTCACATGGGAGAATTTCAAGGAATTGTTCAATGAGAAATACTTCAGCTTTATAGTCTAGAATTAGAAACTGATGGAGTTTATGGGACTACGCCAGACGGGGACCGTATCTGAATACATACGAAGATTCGAATCATTGTCAAGGTTTGCTCCACATCTGGTGGCTGATAATGGACATAAGGTCCAGCATTTCGTCCAAGGACTGAAGGAAGAGATTTTAAGGAGAGTTAGACTTGCTGGTATACGGGGTATCGCCTACACGCAGATTGTGGCTAGGGCGCTCGATGCCGAGGACATAGAGTTAATAGTAGCAAGACAACAAGAGACAAATAAGAGGTTTTGGGAGAACAACAAGAAGCAACAACCTCAGGCTGGTTCGCTTATGAATTAAGGAACTAAACGACCATTGGACAACGAAGCACAACAGAGGAGTGACAAGCAACCGATGATAGAGATAGCCACTACCCCTCTGGGTGCAAGAAATGGGTCAGGTGCTGCTTTGGTTAGAACCCCTCGAATCGAACCGTGCCCCAAATGTGAGAGAAACCATTACAGTGAGTGTAGAGTCGGTACCGGGCAATGTTTCAAGGGCGAGGGCATTTAGTCAGGGATTGTCCAAGACTAGAAAATGAACCAACAAGAGTTTCACAAAGGTAACATTGATCATGAAGGATGCAATTGAAAAGTGAATCTATAGGGTCGTAACGTGTGGAAGGCGGAAGGTGTAGTGAATGAATCTTATTTTGTCGTGTTGCAAGTTGGATCAATATTTTTGGCATGTAAAAAATGTTAAGAATATAATATAAGTGTTGTTCTTGTGAATTTCTTCTTTGATGAAATTGGGGTGACATATCATTTCAAAAAATAATAATAATAGTAATAAATAAATATGTGACGTTTAAAATGAACTATTAGTTAAAAACAAAATTGCCTGGTTTGGGCTTAAGAAACAGAAAACAGTGGCCTTAGGGCTATTTTCCATTGTGGAAGGTACAAATAAAGCTGGAGTTTGACATGTAGGATTGACATTTCTGGTATGAAACGATGCTTTGGATGCCGTCAAGTTGGTCATATGATAGGAATCAGTTATGATGTTAGATAAAAAAGGGAGGACAATTTGGATATAGGTTTTTTTTGTTACAGCAAATGTAGATGACAGTCAAGGGATTTGGTATCATTACGTGATCCTAGATACTGGTTGAAAAGTTATGCTAAATATAGGCCTTTAGAAGTTCATACATTTTGGTGAGAAAAGAAACATTATGAGGATGACTCTTGAATTTAATGGTGATTGGAATGGTTACATGACCATCACTAACATTGTCTAGAATGAAACTGAAAATAGAAATACTGTTGTGGAGAAGCTTTCAAATAAAATTGATGTAGCTAATGAAAATCTGGATGAAATGAAGTACAAGTACAACAAGAAGACTATGTGGAGAGAAGGATCAACTATACCGTGCATTTGTAAAACAAAAAACAAGAAAGATGCAGCGGCTTGCTTGTGATAAGTTTCGAATGTTCTTAGAAGAATAAGAAAAACTAAATTATGAATTAGATGTGTGATTTAGCATTTTGCTAAGGCATGGAATGTTGCGGAAGCGGAAGTAGTGAAACCTTGTAGAAGTGGAAAAGTACGAGATAAGGAAAAAGTTTGGACACTTATATGCTAGGACAATTAATGGTTATTTAGGTTGTTAGATTAGAAAAGTAATTACATTGAGCAAATTTCGGGGATGAAATTTATATAAGGAGGGAGGATTGTAATATCCTGATTTTTGTAACATAATTAATTAAGGATAATTGAGAGATTTATTTGATGAGAAATTTAATTGAAAAATATTTGGATAATAATCAAGGATTTATTTAATGAGAAATTAATTTGGAAAACCGAATCGAAGAAATTAAATTGGACCAATAATTATCATAAAGCAATATTTGGAATGAATCGTGAATTGAAATTTGGGTTGAGTAAAAGAAGATTTGTATTAAAAAGGAAAAATTAAGTGAAATTAGAAGTAATTAAAATAAAAGAACAATTAAAAAAGGGAAAAGAGGATAGTGAACCGGTTTGGCTCGGTTCGCTGTTCGGTTTGGGTGGAGAAGTTGTGATGGTTTTTATTTTCATTTGAAGAAGAAAATTTAGAAAAGAGAAGGGGGAGAAAGCAAGAGAGAGCCCAAGAGAAATAGGGAGAGGGTGATTGAGAGAGAAGAGAAGGTGAAATCGGGAGGGAGACGACGGCAATGGCTCGTGGTGGTTCGGTGTGAGAACTCTGGGCGTGTGTTGACTGCTGGACGTCGGCACGACGTACTATGGGCACGAACTGTGCGGGCTAGGGCACGAGTTCATTCGGCCCATTTGTAATCACGATTTGGGCTATGATTTCCAACCAAGGTAAGCATCTCTGCTGAGGTATGCATTGTATTTGATGTTCTGATTTGCTTGGATGGATTGCTTGAATTTGTTGCTGCAAAGTATTGGACGTGAATTGAATGGGCAATGGAATTTGGCCGAGTGTGGGCAATGACTCGTTGCCTAGGTGGTCCGAATTTGTGGTGAAACGGAGCGGGTGTTTCCTTCAACAACTCTCCTGAGAGGATAGCAATTTTTCCATGTGGTGATGGAGCATTAGACCTTCTCCATTAAAATGTGTGATTATCCATCAGCTTTTTGCTCCCCGTAAGCTCTTCTTTGGCTATAAGACAATGGAAGCTGCTGAGGCTGTGGACACTCTACATCTCAGGTCTCCATTTTCTGTGGGCTTCTGGTGAGTTCTTTGGTGCCTTGAGGTTGAAGCTCCTGGCTTCGGGTGAGCTGTTGTGTTTTTGGAGTTAACTATGATCTACTCTCAGGTGTCTGTTGGTAAGACATTCTTCTGCTGTTCATGAAATTTATGGGTTAGAAATAGAAGATTATACCCTGTAATGAATAATGGCTATAAGGCCCTATTGTCAATGCTCTATCGTTGTAAAAATGCTCTCTTTGAATTATGCTATGTTAATGGATGATTTTATTAGATGGTATTTCCTATTGATAGTTACATCCGTTAAGGTTGAATCTATCTTGAAGAATTATTGTTGGATATAGGTTGTTAAGTTGGAGTTGGACTTATGCTACAAAATTGGTATACTTGGATAAATTGATGATTGGTTTCTTTAGATGTTATGTTCTGTTTACATTGAGCTATAAATTAATGAAAGATTCGAGAGATTTCGAGTAGTTGAGATAATGGTTGGATGGTTGGACTATTTGAATGCCAATTAATTGTTAGTTTTTAAGTCTGGATTGTGGAAAACTATTGAGTGATTAGTTGGGTGCAGGAAGGCCTAAATGTGCAGGGTGTGATTTTGGGTAATAAAGTTAAATAAATGTTTTGTTGGTTCTAATGGATTTTTCATTAAAAGATAATGAATTGTATTGTGAAGTAAATTCTCTCTATTATCAAGTCACATTGATGGAATGAGCAACTATTGTGGGTTATTGTTATCTCGTTGCACATGTTAAGATATTAGAATTGTTATTGCGAGGTTGCTAAGTAATTAAGTTGACTAATGATATTTGTTAAGCATTAAGAATTATGGAAATTCAGTGATTTTTATTAATGGATAAATATCGGTTAAATTGGACAATTGTGATTTAAGGGAAAAAGTATAAATTAAGGTTATTCGTTTATTGACCATGAATTTAATGAAGATAAATTAATAGAAATTCGTTAAGTGATAATTAAAGAATAACGATATCAAGTTCAGATTTATGATTGATAAAAATATTAATAAATAAATAATTATTATTTTGAAGGTATAAAAGGGAAGAAGGACAACATTAATTTCTGAATTGCGCTAAGGATGCCAGGTAAGTGATATACATGTGCTTTGGTCCTTAGGGCCCTACATCAAAAGAATAGGATATGCATGTTTCGTTGCTTACTGTTTTCAAAGCTTGTCTATAATTTTAATAGCACGTTTCATTGTTTACAGTTTTTACAAGCATGTCTACAGTTTAAAAGCATGATCTGTGAATTGTATGTTGGTTGTTTTATTAAATTCCTCTAATAGAGAATGTATGCATTCGCGAGCATCATGTATCATAGTTTTCAAAAGATACAAAATAGATTCCATGCATACTTTTGAAAAGGAAACAAAGAAGAAACAAAATGATTACGAAATGTTAAAAAGGAAACAAATAAGAAATGAGACGGTTATGAAATGTAAAGAAATGGACGTAATTGGGTGTGACGGGATGTGAGGTTGGGTTGGCCGCTCCTCCTCGTCAAGTTTAGACATCTCTAAAACTTTCATGATAAAGATAAACATAAACGGGGTCGTCTGGGGATGTGAGGTTGAGCCGCTCCTCCTCGTCAAGTTTAGACATGTCCAATGCCTTTCAAGATTAAGACAACAATAAACATAAACGGGGTCGTTTGGGGATATGAGGTTGAGTTGGCTGCTCCTCCTCGTCAAGTTTAGACATCTCCAACGTCTTTCAAGATTAAGACAACAATAAGCATAAACAGGGTCGTCTGAGGATGTGAGGTTGAGTTGGCTACTCCTCCTCGTCAAGTTTAGACATCTCCAACACCTTTCAAGATAAAGTAAAGTAACGATCAAGTAAAGAAATTAACAGTAAAGTAAAGTCAAGATAAAGCAAAGTTAAGATCAAGAAAATGGTAAAAGAAAAGAAAAGAAAGAAACAAAAGAAACAAAAGTAGAAAACGAAAAGAGATTTAAAAGTTGCATGACATGTGCATCATATCTTTTATTTTATTTCACTTACTGAGCCTTAGGCTAATTAGTTAAGTCTTGCAATGTAGGTACATGCACGAGTGAACATGCTAAGAGGCAGTTGATGAAGGATTTGCACGCGTGGATCTTATGGCTGGTTAGACTAAGGGGATTTAAAGAAAAATGGTTGGTAAAGGACTTGGTAAAGCAATTAAACTATATTTTTGTTTTATTTAAAAAGGACTTCCGCTGTGTTTAATAAAATTTTTTACAAAAATAATTTTATTACTGTCTTTTAAATGGTTTTAAGAATAAAATATTCTTTTGCTATGCAACTGCAAAGAAAATTATTTAAGTAAAAGAAAAGTTTTAAATTTTACGTGATTTTTAAAGGCAATAATAAACCGTGTCGTTACACTATAACTTTAGACAAACTTATTTAATAAAACTTAATTTTGTCAAACATTTACATAAAATTAGTTCAAAATACAGCAAGTATGATACAAAGATAATGCTAAAAAACAATGTATACAATTATCATCCAAAATGGACTAATCACCTAGTATGGTTCAATATGAATTATTGGAGTTCTATCTGAAAACCCTTAATCAACTATATGACCTCATTCTTTAATCAACAATGACTTCATTGCCTATATGCTCATTTACGAATGAGCTTATATGATTTACGACATTTTATCTATTGGTATAAACTAAACTATATTGCAAGTTAAAAGTGAAGTAAACATCTTAATAGGAAAAATACACAATTATATGCAGACAAAACATGTTATAATTACAAATGTTCTTTGTATTTTATTATACTAAGCGTATTGGATTCTTCATTGCACATGGTAACATGACTCGTCTTGAAAACCCCAAAACATAGTCACAACATAAGGATTCCCTAGTCTCTATAATCACGTTAAAATGCATGCACATAGAACTCTAGGCATCTTAAGTAGGAAATAAACATCAAAACAATATATTCACCTACTCATTCAGACTTATAAAGATTAAACATGCAATTAACTACCAATCAAAACACAAGCCAATAAATTTAAAACTTAAGCCCATAGAATAAAATAAAACTCTCATTATATACAAAACTTTATCCCTAATATATGTAGACATAAGCAATACCAGAGACAAAATATAGAAAAGAGTAAAATAAAACAATCTCTAGCTTATGTTGTGCTAAGCTCATCATACCAATTTTTCTTTATCTTTATCACTCGAGTTAATACCACCTATGTCCATAAAAATGAGAGGGTCTACATTATGAACTTTTATAAAGTCTTAGGATCAAAATAACCTAAGAGAAGGGAGGAGTGAATCAGGTTTTTGAATTTTTTTCATATGATTAAATACTTTTATAGTTTTCTATCTTAAACTATATATTTTGTCTTATTTAATAAGTTATTTTAATATTTAAGCAAACAATAACAATAATAAAGAGAGAGGGAAAAAGATAGCAAATACGTTTGTTAACGTCGTTTAGCCAAACTGCCTACATTCGTACACCAAGGCTCTTCCTTAGAGATTCTTTTTCAATAACCCTTTCCGTTATAAGTGATTGAGCTACCGAGTATCAATCAAACCTTATAACTGTTATAGGGCATTACATTTCTCCTTGATTAAACTTATGGGTCTCAATCAAATCTATTAGACTCTTTAAGAGCATTTCCCTTTTGTTTCCCCAATCAACAAATATGCGGTACTCTCAAAAATGTATAATTTCAAGCGTATGAGTTGGAGAGGTTAGGTTTGGCTCAAGATTGAAGGCTCAAATGTTCATGAGTAAACATGCAGTATTTTGACGTATAATGTAAGTCAGTGAGTTGTTCTACGAATTGTGCTTCTGTTTATAGTGGCCTTTAAAAATTCAAGTTCTAGTCACCCACTAGTATTTGTTCAGGCGACCATGATGTGTTTGTTAGGGACATCAAATGTGTCTGATGGGCTTTTGCAAATTTTCACTAGGCTTCCAATCTAGATGTCCACACTTGGTGATTGAGTGTTCGTGTGAAGCTTTGATTTAATATTTTTGTCTCTAGGGTCAATTGCTACGAGGTTCTCTGCATGTCCACCACGAGTGACTACACTTGGCTTTGGGCTGTAACACTTGAAAAATTTTCAAGAATAATTTCATGTATAACTTTATTTTGGAATTTAAAGGAGTAACTAACATTTCATTTGGAATTTATATTCGTATGGCGAAGGTCCATGTTTTGGTAAAAATTGGAGAATTTGTATTAATCACATAATAAAGGGTATATTTTAATGAAAATATGGAAGAAATATTTTGTTAAGAATGTTTTAGAATTAAGGAAAATTCAGTGTTGAAATTTGTGGGTTAATTGGCAGCGAATGAAGAATATCCACAGAAGGGAATGTGTCCATGTGATGACGTGTTTGTGAAGGTGTTTGTGTCTGCAACAAAAGTGTTGGCATCTATGGATACTTGGAAGGACACATGCTTACACATAAGTGGTGTTTATAGAATGAGGTGTACTCACGGAAGTGTTGGTATTTGCAACAGAAGTGATGGTGACTGTAGATACTTAGTAGGGAAACACATTTGGCCACACGTGAATTGTGTTGCAAAGTGATAGAATTTCTATAGCGGAATCTGTAGATGGAATCCGCAGAGTAAAGTTTGTCTGCGAAAAAACATGACGTAAGTGGCAGATTGTGATTGGCAGACAAGGTGAGCAGATATTTGCGACCAGTGTTAGTGTCCAACAAATGAGGTGAAATTTTCGAAATAAGGTTTGCCTATGGAAAGACATTTGTACATGGAAAATTGTGATTAGCAGACGATGTAAAGGGATATCTGTAGCAGAAGCGTGGTTGTTCACAAAAGAGGAGGAATCCGCGAAATGATGTTTATTCATAGAAAGATGTGTACGTGACATGTTGTGATTGGCGAACGCTGTAATGGTATATCTGTAGCGACCCGTTTTTCATACATTTTAAAACTTCGAGTTGCAAAGCACTTTTTCTTTTATAATACATGGCACAACAGAAGACTTTTCATTTGAAACTAAGTGAAATGCCATAGTTAAAATCATGAATATTTTATCCTTTAGCCTAGCCAGCCACAAGGTCCGCAACGCGCAAATCATCCATCAACTGCTCCTTTCCTCATTATCTTGCATAACTACATCACAAGACTTAAACTATGAGCCTAACGCTTAGTAAGAGATAGAAAATTTGCAATGCACATGCTATGCAACTTTATAAAATGAATGCAATTTTCCTTTTCAGAAAAAAACCTATCTTTTCTGTCATTTTGTTTACATTTCACTTATCGGTCCAAACATTAGAGATTGTCAGTTCAAGAGAAAAGATACATCTTATGGTCCATTTTAAGCTTAATTGTCACTCAGTCCTAATAAGAGATGAGATGCATCCATTAGGGATGTTACCAAATAGGACCGTTGCCGATCCCCCTAACATCCAACGCATATTTACATTTATTCAGTCCACTTCATTTACATTTAATGATACAATGGGTAATCATATAGCTCAAATAACTGTTGTCCGCTTTATATATATATACTATTTCCCTAATGTGACATCCATATACATGCGTATACCACATATATATATATGTAACCATAACCTAAGGTCTTAATTATAATTATAATATCTTTCATACTACTTAATCTTCTCAAAACCATTATACACTAAATCTATATATATATATATATGAACATTTATATCATCTACCAATTTATACTATTTTCTCCACCATTCTTCCTTCACACTATTCTTTATTAAATACAATATGCCCTCAAAATAGTATAAATTCTATACTTTCAATCTTATTATATCCAAGTACATTTTTCAATAAATGATAAAAACCTTATTATTCTCAAGCTTTCAGTCCTTATAATATCCATACAATATCCAAATACATCCAAATATATTTTCTCTTACTAATTTTACTAACTATAATTCTAATTTATATTGTCCTATCTAACTCCAAATATCATCATACAATTCTCCATAACTTTGATCATTTCAAAAACTAAATATGGACATAATTTGGCCATCATAATTCACTTATTCAGAATACATTTCTCTTAACCAATATTTCCAAATAGTCTAATTCCACTTCTATCATCCCAAATTATCACAAAAGTCTTGTGCATAGCTTAACAAAAATTCAAGATATTACACAAGGAAATGCTAGATTTGCCAATTGGGGTCGTAAAGAAGTAATATTTGAAGAAGGGGATTTAGTTTGGCTACACTTGAAAAAAGAAAGGTTTCCTAGGCAAAGAAAGTGCAAGTTGCTCCCAAGGGCGGATGGTCCTTTTAAGGTACTTAAGCGAATCAACAGCAATGCCTATCGATTATAGCTTCTAGAGGAGTATGGAGCATCCTCCACTTTTAATGTACAAGATTCTTCACCATACTTAGGAGAGGATGAGCAAGTTACCAAGGAGGAAGTTGGACAAACATCGGATTTGAGGTCAAATCCTCAATTATCTAGGAAGGATGATGTAATATCTCGAATTTTTATACCAGAATTTAAAAAGGATAAATTAAAAAATAATTGGGATATCACTATGACGTTACTAATGACGGTACTAGTGACATAATTGTTAGATATTGAATGAATCGGTTTTGTTTCGACTCGGTCCAAAATAATTGGGAATTTAGTTTGAATTCAAATTAAACATAATTAACTTAAGTTAAATAGAAAACCAATTAACTAAACTAACGGGTTTAATTACCTTAATGGCCTTCGGCCATTTGAAAGAGAGAGAGAGAGAGAGATGAAAGACAAAGAGGGAGCGAGAGAGAAATTGGGACGGAGGAGAGGGGAGTGACGCAATGAGCGACGACGAGGGGGCTTGTGCTCAGGGCCTTGGCAGGTGTCAGACGGCGACGCTGTACGACGGGCGACTATGAGCTAGGGCTCGATGTGCCACGGCTTACAGGAACGATTCAAAGCAGTGAATCGTCAATGGAGGTAAATCAATTTAACTCTATGCCGTGTTCTTCTCCCTGACATTGGATGGATTTCGGTCAAAAGTATGGCCGTGAGTTTTGTACCGGTGATGACAGGAGGTAGGGGAGCTTCGGTTCGCTGGTTGTTGGTTTAGGTCCGGTCTAATTGATCCACCGATGTGCTGGTTTTGTCCTGATGCTACCACGTGGCATCTATGTAGCATACACAGGTTGGACCTCCATCGTGTAAGTCTCCAGCGGTGTACGTTTCTTAAATTAACTATAAATGACTGTAATGATGTATAGCAGAAACGTGTTCTGTTCTTCTCGGGTGTGCTCTCAGTGAAAGGGCCGAGAGTAGTATGTGAAGAGGAGAGTTGCTAAGTGTGTGAGAGAACTGTCAGAGATGGAAGTGAACTCCTATTTGGTGTTTTTGGTGTTGTTCTGGATTGTAGCAGTGAAGAAAATTGTTGTGTAAGCTACAGGTAATCATTCTCTGTTCATTGGTTCTAATTTTTAAAGTTGAATTCGGCTTTGGGTTTGGTTCTGAATTATGTGTGATGGATTGTTTGTCGGATAGGCTGGTCGTGAGTAATGAAGAAGGCTGTATCTTTTGGGGAAGAAATGGCAGGGCATCGTAAAAGAGGAAGAAGAAAGATTCTCTCGGGTCCTAGAAATCAGGAAGTGAGCTATTCATTGTGGTTTTGTATTTCTGGTTGAAGCTGGAACCTCGGGTATTGGCTGGTGAGTAGTTTTCTTCACTCTTAAATTGAGTTTTATGAGTTGTGTAGTATCTGATACTCTGTTAAGACTTGTGAATAGGTTCTGTTGGTGTTCTTTAGATGTGTTGGCTGCTGTTTTGGCCATCATTTCTAAGCTATGTTTTGATTGCTGTTTTGGTCATCATTTCTAAGCTAAAGAAATAAAGGATTTAAATGGTTATGCAAAACAAGTGTATATTTGTTGGATAGAATATTGTTATTTTGTGCTGGACCTGGATTTGATTAGATTGGATTGGATGATGCTCTCTGTGAATTGTGCTTTAGTTTGATTTGCCAAGTTTGTTGAAGTGATATCTGATCTCTGTTGTTCAACTTCTGTCGCTAAATTAGAATTAGTAGTTAAGATTTGGAAATGTGTCGCTGATGATTGAGGTTATACTAGACCTATTAGTCTTTGTTAATTTGGGTATCGTTAGTTGCTATGTATGGCTGTTTAAGGTGGACATGTTAATTATTGGTGTAAAGGTAAAGGATTGTATTATGTCAATGAGATGAGATTAATGGATAGTGTTAAATTGAGAAACATGAGAAATGTTCTGTACGTCATTGTTAGCTATAAGTCTTGAATGCTTAAGGATATATGAAGACGGCTTTATAAAGTGTTGACTCGGTAATTTTGTATTAAAGTAGACACATTAACTGGTTCTCTACTCTGATGTGGGAAATATGGGTTTATGATAAAATACTATTCGGTTTTGTGAAGTTACTTTCTCCTGTCACATTGATGGAATGAGCAACATTGTGAGGATTGCTATTCCGTTGTCCATGTTCAGATAGTGAAAGTGTTAAGTCGTAGAAGTAAGATTGATAAGACGTGATTTATATGTTTTTGAAGGTAAAAGAAGAGAGAAGAAACAGAAATGCGCTATGGATGCTAGGTAAGTTGATATTGGCTATGTTTTGGTCTTCAGACCCTACATTGCAAGAATTAGGATTGTATGCTGTGTATTTACTAGATTTAGGTTCTTTTAATGATGTGTTTATTAGACATTTATTGCATATATGATTGTATAAATCCATGTGCATATTGTATGACATAATAAACTATGTAAATAGGCGTGTGGGGGTTCGGGAAAGCAATGACGTCCCATTGTCATTAGATCCGCTGGATGGACTATAGAGACCCTAGGTTAGTGAAATGGGATACCAGGGTTCATTGCCTCCTATTCTGAAATCCCCAACGTTCTCATAACAAAAAGGTGAATACCGGCATGAGAAGTACCTAGATTTCTCCTTTGTGGAGTCACCTGTTATATTGTTTTCATGGCTCTATGGTGTATGTCATCTTTGTTTAAAAGTGCATCGTATGGTCATGCATTGCATTCCATTTCATTTTATCACTTACTGAGCGTTAGGCTCATTAGTTTAGGTCTTGTGATGCAGGTACGAACGAGCAACAGATGAACAGGTCAAAGACAGTTGATGAAGGATTTGCACGGGTGGATCTTATGGCTAGCTGAGCTAAAGAGTTAAGGGAAAAGTATTTGAAAAAGAGTTTTGTAACTTATTTCTTATTCTTTAATGTTTTTTTTTTATTCCGCTGCATTTCCTATAAAGAATGTTATGACTTCTGAAAGGAAATTGAGGAAGGTGAAAGTAAACTGATAAAAGTGAAAGTAAAGAGTTTTAACGATCAGATTTTACAAGGAAAAAGACTCTAATGTTTTTATGAAAAGAAAATTTTTGGATTTTACACATTTTAAAGAAATAGAAAAATACGGGATGTTACAGAAAGTTTTTGAATTTTAATTTTACGCATTTTAAAGAAATAGAAAAATACAGGATGTTACAGATGATGCACCCCAAGGTCCTATCACTCGAGCCCTAGCCAAGAGGCTCATTGCTTACATAACGAATTGTTATTTTGCAGGTGAAGCTAAGCTAGAGGGACTTAAGGATGAACCAAGACATGATGACAAAGAGGCACCTAGACATGTGCTCATTTGAAACCATGAAGCAACCCCTCGGCTAGAACCAACTATCCACGACTACTTATAGTTTCCAATGACTGAGTCTGAAGAAGCCTTCTAGAAAGAGATATGTTCATTTTCTATTTTCACATGTTAAAATGTTTATATTTGGTTGACTACTAGTGGATGAATTGTTTTTTGTTAGAATTAGAATGTTTTGAACTTAGTTTATTTTGAGTGCTCGGCTAGCATGTTAGCCGAGCATTCATGCCCTAATTTTGTGAACACAAAGGTATTTTTGTAATCATCCTTTTGGCTGCCATTAAGGAAGTATTTAGTCTTCCTTAATGATGTCCTAAACCTAATTTTGAAACCCTAATCCCAGTTGCAATCCCATTTGGAGTTCTCTCTCTCAAACATACTCGATGTCTTGGTTCTTGCTTCACCGCGGATCTAACACCAAAGGCCTTCTTCTTTATGTTCTTGCTCGATCTTGGAACGGAAAGTTTGTGCTGATTCTCCTTGTAACAGCCCATACTTTTTACCCCATTATTTCTATTATTTCTCAAATGATTATAAATTTTTCGCTTTATTTTTCATAAACAATTTAAAATGTCAAAGAAAATTTGCGCAATTGATATAAAACGATTTACCAAAATACTAAACTATTCCCATTAACATTTTCAGAATAGTCTAGTTACATTTTGCAAAAAGTTATAGTTAGCCTACAGTCTTAGCAAAATACATATTAATTTTTCTTTTCCGGTTCCATTCTATCAGTCATTCCATATCAAAATATCAAAGTCTAATTGTGAAATGAATATCATGTCATAAGTCCTATAGCATACTATCACCATCCATCTGTGCTGGACAATAACCAATAGGTCAATATCGCTGATAATCCAAAACATCATCATGGAGTACATCCTCCACAACATGATTGTCATCCAAGTCATTACCTACATCACGGGGGAAAACAATGAGCCTAACGCTCAGCAAGAATTAGAATGTAATGTAATGAATGCGATGTATGATCATACAATGCAATTTAATCCGAAGTACATACATGACAAACACCGTGGGGTCATGAGGAAGATGTGGCCAAGTAATTATATATAAACATTTCATGAGCTTCCTCATGCCGTATGTACTTTTTGTTCCGAGAACGTTGGGGATTTCAGAACGGGAAGCAATGAACACTCGATCCCATGTCTTTAATCTATTTTCTATCTCATCGTTTCATTTATATTTTCATTTTTCCACATTTCATTGTAATACATGGGATGTCATTGTTATTCCCGAACCCCCACATGCCTATTTACATAATTTGATTATGTCATACAATATGAGCACGTTCATAAATCCTAAGTGATGCATGTATGTCCACAAAAATCATTAAAAAGAAGAGAACATTACTATCATTACAAGAGAAAATAATCAACATGATGAACATACATTTTAATTAACACATAATCTTTCAACACTATAACTATTTATCTTTGTAACTATTTATTCCAGCTTTTTATTCATTTTCAAATCAATTTGTTTCTAACATGGAAATTAACTAACAAGGTGGCCTAAAGGAAAACAAAACACATTTATCAGTATAATACTACAAACTTATACTGAATTCTTTCATATGAAGTAAAAGCAATTCATGGTTGAAAATAACGTGTCTACACAGAACAATCTATCATTTCTTTCATCAATTTTTTTCTTAAATGTACCATTTTTTCCTTTTCGTTTTTCTTAAAGTCACAAAGATAGAAACCACGCTATAATTCCATTCTTAAATTGTTAACTTCACAGATCACTTAGAGAGAACATATCATAACATCTCTTTATCAGACTACTAAGCAGAAGATAATATGAAGTGAATGAAATTACACCCAAGTATCTACCATTGCTGTAATTCTGTTATTTTGTCATTTCAGTGATAAACCTCAATATCCATTCCAAGACAATCCTTTTCTTTTATAATGAGCACATCTTACTCCAGCAAGATTTAATATTTATTCATGTAGAATCACCAACTAAAACAGTTTCAATATTAATCACAAGACAAGCAAACCCCGTGATGTAGGCCTTCACAGGCCACACATCACTCCAATTCTTATAAGCTTTTAAATGTTCAAAATTTTACGAAAATTCATAAATGGAAAATGGAATGTTATAATAGATTGTTAAGATGATTTGTTTGGAATTAGAAATCAATATAGCTATCTATTTTTTGTATTATATGGGTTGGATGGATTTTAGTTACTACACATGAATGAGTATACTGCTTGGTTACTATGCGAAAATGTTGGAAATAGTTGAGTACTTAGGGAAGGTTGAGAACTATACTTTATTGGTTAAGGTAGTGTTTAAAGTGTTATTCTATTAGACATATTTGAGAAGCCGTACCTGGTTGGTGAAATTAATCTATCAAGTTTGAGTTTGTGGTTATTCCATTTAGTTTAATAAGTTGTTGTTTACCAATGAATAGGTATTGAGGAGAAGAGACTTTAAGTGCAAACTTTGTAAAGCTAAGGACTCCAGGTAAGTAGTATTGCATGTGTTTTTTTCTGAAAGGGCCTACATCACTGGAATTAGGGTTTGTTTGTTTACTTGCTTGTTTGAATTGTACATTTATTAGTGTTAAGTTCAGTTCCTTTGCTTGATTGTTTGAAGTGTATGTTTATTAGCGTTAAGTTCAGTTCCTTAGTTAGGGATAAATCACGTTTAAGGATACGATACATGAACACGTTAGACGTAGATAGAATTGTATGCTTGTATCATTGTTCCTAATGCATACGAAAATACAAACATAATTGATGGACTACAAGTCCATTCTATTATTAATCAAGTTGCAAATAATATCATGGAAAGATTCAAGGTCAAGCATAGGCCGAAGTTCAAGATAAATGGAAAGACTTTCCAAAAACTGTCTTCCTTTTGACCTCCAACATGTATTTGACTAGTTTGGCATTCACAACAACATCATTTCAAAATGAATGATCCATAAAGATTGTAGCTGATGTCCTAAGATTTCTAGAACAAGTTAGATAGTTAAATTTGGCTTCATTTGCTATGTCAAAGGCCCACAGAACAGAGAGCAAAAGTTAAGGAAAGCCCAATTGTCCAAACTTGGAGAGCCAGGAAAATAAAGATATGAAAACTATCCAAGTGGAAAATTTCAACAAGGAATAGTTGCCAAAGGATCCCTATACTTTGAGAAGAAGAAAGGAAGATATTAATTAAATAATCTTTTAGTTAATTAACCTAATTTCTATTAAGTAGAAAATCAGACAACTTATTATATGAGCCGATTAGGGTTATTATTGCTTAATTAGTTTATTATTATTTTATGCCTTGTCAAAGGCTATATAAAGCCACCCAATGCTTATGTTTAAGGGACTTGAGTTTGAATACAAAATATTTTTTGCTAATTTTGAAATTGGAAGAGATTCCCTTTTCAAACGCTTTGATGATTTACATCCAAAGTTCTTCTTGTGTGAGTCATATCACAAGGCGGAGTTCACTTAGGCTTAAGTGAACTTTCTTATATGGCATCCACAGCCCTACTCTCTTGGGAAAGGTTGTGTGAAGTAGTGTCCAACCATTCATCAAGTCTCCATCCGCAAAGCCAACAAAAGGGAAGTGCAAGCTGTCCTACTTTCTATTTCCAACCACTTATCTTGTTTTCAGTATATCTCGCAATTCTTGAAAGATATTTTCAACAATCTTGAAGGGTTATTTGCCTATTCTATCCAAGAAAAAGTGGTTTAAATTTCAGCTCAAAAGGATCTTGGACAAAAAAGTTAAGCGTGTTCAAAGTTCACTTTCCATAATTGAAATTGCAGAAAATTTAGGAAAGAAGGATAAGGTTGACTTGTTTTTGCTTCTAGTCATTTTGAGGTCGACCGCGGGGTCGACCCTTTCCTCTAGGAGCAGCCCACCTAGTTTCTCCAACATTCTTCCTTCTTCAACACTTGCTCAACCACTTGCAACAACATTTCAACAACATAATTTGTAGGTTATTTCTCTACCCTTCCGCTGGTGCATCATTTGGTATCAAAGCTAAAATGTCATACTAATTCATGATATTTTTTCTTTACACAATGACGAGGAGGCAAAACTACTCAAGGAATTATTTTTTAGATGAGGAGAATTCACCACCGTCCATTCTCAAGGTATCCATCCCGCTATTCAACGGCTCAAGTGATGATTATAATGAGTGGGTGGAAAAAGTGGAAAGAATATTTGAGTGTTACAAATTTTCAGAACTAAGGAAGGTGCAACTAATAACACTCGGGTTCACGAGGTATGCAAGCACATGGTGGAGCAACATTAGTGCAAAGAGAAGACAAGGAGGTGAAGAGATTCAGACTTGGATTCTATTAAAGAGACTCATGAGTGAGAAGTTCGTTCCAGGCCATTACGAGCAAGAACTCTTCAATCAATTGAAACACCTCAAGTAGGGTCCCACCACCGTCAAAGAATATGTTGCCAAGTTCAAAACCCCAAAAAAGAAGATGTGATTTGCAAGAGCCGGAAGACGAAACAATAACAAGATTCACCCTAAGACTTCACAATGACATTGGAAGCATGATGGAACACCGGCCTTACGACAAAATTGAAGATGTAATCAAGATGGCTCTAATAATTGAGAGATAAAAGTATGCTCCATCATCACCACCACTCCCAAGGTATGAAAATTCTTCCGAAAGTCAACATGTTCAACTTGCTAAAATTAGCGCCTTGTTATAACAACTTGAAGCAAAAATATTGAGCACCCTAATTTTACCAACACTAAGCCATGATGAGGAATTAGAAAGCTGATGTGCCCCGAGAACCCGTCACTTGAGCCCGAGCCAAGGGCTCCTTTATTTTCTAACTTTTTATTTATTTTGTAGGTTTTTGAATCCAAATAAACAAGGAGGAGTGGGCATTTGGACTAATGGAGATCTTGAATTCTTTTGGAGGAAATTGTGGGTTTTCCAATTCCGCCTAAAATCTGACCCTCGGCTATTCAAGGGCAATTTGGACAATTAAGACGACTTCCTTTCCATTTTGGTTCTTCATACCAAATGTATCCAACATCCATAGCTTTCCAACAAGCTATTGGACGTTATATTTGGTTATCTTGTGCTACGTCAAATAGTTATTTTACAGAGACTAATTTCCCAAACTCGGACTTATTGTTTATGTTTTATTATTTAGGGTTATTTTAGTAATTTTCTGCTATGGTATTTTGGTCTTTGACCTATTTTGTAAACCCTAGGGTTTAATACCCCTTCTTGCTGATGAAAGACGGAGAGTTTTTGAAGAATAGAATTTTGAAGAGCTAAGCTCCTCCAAAACCGCGGCCAACCCCTCTACAAGCGCCGATTCTCATCCATCCCTTGCAAGGGTCCTCTTGAAGATTCTCATCCTTGCTAACCCGGGTTATTGCCTCTTCCATTCCTCTTTTTCGTAAGGGGTGAATGTGGTGTGGAGGTAAGAGAATTTTTCCCCATTGGAGATAGTTGGTTTCGGCCAACCCAAAGAGACGCCCTCTCACTTAGGAGGTGCTGCAACTCCCTTGGTGTTCCTTTCTTTATTCTGGTGCTACTATTGGATTTTGTTATTGATTGATGAACTATGGATATGTGGATCTGATATAGGTTGGTTGTTGGAGGTATTTTTGTGGAATTTATTGAATTTAAAGGTGATGAATTTCGGAATAGAGTGAACTGCTGAATCTGTGTTTTCATTATTGATTGTGTTATCGCTGATTGAGGCTTCTGTTTGGAGTATTTGCGTCGCTCTTTTCTGGTTAACGTCTTCTAGAGAATTGTTTGAGCTTGAGTAAGGGAGCTACTCTCCAAAATTGAACTTTATTCGATGTATGCATCTCGAGTTATGTCGTTTTGAGTAAACGTTGCTGAAACTGCCCTGTATAAAAACAGTTTTTGGGTCATTGGTATTTAGAGCATAACTTCTGATCTAGAATGGTTTTCTTTATGGAATTTTGACACGAGTATTGTGGTTGTATTGAGGACAGCTCTACCAAGTTCCAGTTTGATCTCACGCACAAATTGAGAGTTAAGTTTGATTGATTGTTGCTGATTCAGTGAACTGTATTTTTCCCGAACAGATTTAACAAAGGTTCCCCATTTGTTTCTTGGAACCTGTCAAAAGCAAAGTAGATTGTCTTGAGGAACAAGTATCCGAACCTATAGAAAGTCAAGATGATTCCTTGACAACAACATTACAAGAGGATTGTCGTGAGGAACAAATGGTGCATAGCCATAGTTTCAACAATGACAAGGTTCGCTCTTTATTTATTAATGATGAAATTTGTGCTAATATGGTTCCTTTGATCATGATTAAGGGGCTTAACTTGGAGTTATTAATGCATGGTATCTCTTACAAACTTTGGTAGCACATTGACAAGGATTGAAATAATCATGGCCGAAGTTTAAACACAAGAAAGGGTTGTCCTTTAATCAAAGATGGAAAGATTGATGACAACTTACCATCCATGGATTTTAAGGAAAGGGACATCGAGGTAAACTGAACTTGGACTGAATTTTCTTACGGAAGTTTTACTAATATATTGATTTGTGATATGGCAAGTACAAGTGATCCTCTTTGGGAATTACCGGGGTATGCACATGACAAATATCCTAAATTCCTTCCTAATTATTATGCATTTAAAGATGGTCGAAGGATAGGAAGAATGGACAAGCTAGTTTCACATCATCCGAAGCAAATTAATATGGGTTGTTATGCATTAAAAGGCAATCGGATGAAAATTACTATGTTTACAACAAAGAGGTACGTGCCGATAGATAAATTGATTGCTTGGATTTTTAGAGTTGGATGGAATAAAATAATATTTGGTTATGTTTATGGCAATTGAAAAAGTTGATTTGGTTGAATATATTTACTATTTTTGGATTACAGAAACCTATTGCACCTCATGGACAACCTTGCTATTGCATGAAGACATTAAATTGATTCTATAGAAAAACTATTTTGGCAATAGGATTAAGTAAAAATCTACTCGTTGTTTATTTGGTGATTTCAAAACCTACTTACCTATTTGGGCATCATTGTTCAAGAATAAATTGTTGGATTATTTTCCTTATATGATCAATTACAAAAGGGTAAGAGGAAGTTAGTGGCCAATATTCCAATTCAAAGATTTTGTTTCCAAAGATGGCAAGATTGGTATGACAACTCATGAAGTCCAAAAATCACTTCTAAGGAAAGTAATTGTCAGGTTCCTAATAAGTCAAGTAAAGAAAAAGGTAATTCAAGATTTTATGAAGATATTGTTCTTTGGCCACATATACTCAAAGGTATTCTCAAAACTATTTTTATGGAAATCATGGGTTTGCAAAGGGGTATCACGGCATTCCTAAGCTATTATTCAATTATGGAAAATGTTTATGAATATCTTACTATTATTGGCCTACCACATCATACAAGGATTATTTCCTTATTTTATTCATGGAGATTTTATAGCAAAGACAAATTTCAAGGCCCAAGACACATCTCCTTATTTGACTAAGGAATATTATGAAGAGATTACTTTATGGCCACATGTACTTAAAGATATTCTCAAGTTTATGTTTATGGTAATCATTATTGTGGCCTACATTATTCCTAACTCGAAGACAAAGAATGAGAATCTATTATTCGAGTTATTATGGAAAGATTTTTATGAAAATCTTATAATCATCATCTTGCTACATCAAACATGACTTGTTTCCTTATTATATTCATGGAAAGATTGAAGACATTGCAATGTTGGTAGCCTATGATGATCCTTCTTATTATGGTAATAAAGATTATGGCAATGAAGAGTTGATTCGAGGTCGAATCCTTTTCAACCCCGAGAGAATGATGGACTATGGGTCAATTATATTACTAATCAAGTTGCAAATAATACCATGGAAAGATTCAAGGTTAAGCATAGGTGGAAGTTCAAGAGCGATGAAAGAGAAATGGAAAGACTTTCCAAAAACTGCCTTCCTTTTGACCTCTGACATATATTTGACTATTTTAGCATTCAAAACGATGTTATTTGAAAATAGATGCTTCATAAAGATTATAGAGGACGTCCTAAGATTTCTAGAACAAGTTAGATCATTAAATTTGGATTTCATTTGCTATGTCAAAGGCCCACGGAACAGAGAGCAAAAGTTAAGGAAAGTCCAATTGTCCAAACTTAAAGAGCCAGGAAAATCAAGATATGGAAACCATCCAACTAGACAATTTCAACAAGGAATAGTTTCCAAAGGACCCCTAGACTTGGAGAAGAAGAAAGGAAGATATTAATTAAATAATCTTTTAATTAATTAACCTACTTTCTACTAGTAGAAAATCGGACAACTTATTCTCTGAGCCGATTAGGGTTATTAGTCCTTAATTAGTTTATTATTATTTTATGCTTTGTAAAAGGCTATATAAAGCCACCTAATGCTTATGTTTAAGGGACTTGAGTTTGAATACAAAATAGTTTTTGCTAATTTCAAAATTGGAAGAGATTCCCTTTTCAAACGCTTTGGTGATTTACATTCAAAGCTCCTCTTGTGTGAGTCATATCACAAGGCGGAGTTCACTTAGGCTTAAGTGAACTTTCTTGAGTGGCATCCATAGCCATACTCTCTTGGTAAAGGTTGTGTGAAGTGGTGTCCAACCATCCATCAAGTCTCCATCCACAAAGCCAACAAAAGGGTAGTGCAAGCTGTCCTACTTTCTATTTCCGACTACTTATCTTGTTTTCAGCATATCTTACAATTCTTGAAGGATATTTCCAAAATTCTTGAAGTGTTATTGTCCTATTCCAACCAACAAGAAGTGGTCTAAATGTTAGTTTAAAAGGATCTCGGATAAAAAAGTTACACATGTTCAAAGTTCAATTTCTACAATTGAAATTGTAGAAAATTTAGGAAAGAAGGATAAGGTTGACTTGTTTTTACTTCTGGTCATTTTGAGGTCAACCGTTTTCTCTACGAGCAGCCCACTTAGTTTCTCCAACATTCTTCCTTCTTCAACACTTGCTCAACCACTTGTAACAACATTTCAACAACATAATTTGCAGGTTATTTCTTTACCCTTCCGCTGGTGCATCAATAACTGAATTATGAATAAACAAGGAAATAAACTCGTGTGATTGATTTTGGATACTAAAGAGGTTGCTCTCATTAAACGGGTGGATGAGTTTGGAGACTGAAGAAGTTGCTCTTACCCAATTGTGAATAAATGTAAATATAAATGGCTAGTTTATTTTACGTGAGTTTGGAGACTGAAGAGGTTACTTCACGTGTAAACGAATTACAGAATAAATAACACTAAAAGATAAATAAGTAAAAGAATAAACGAAACAGTTTAAGTTCATCATGATGGAATAAGTTCACCATCATGATACAACTTCACCGTTGCAGTATAAGTTCACCATTCTAGTTTAAGTTCACCAGTAAGGTTCAAGTTCACCGCTAAAATATAAGTTCCACCGATCTGGTTGAAGTTCACCAGCTAGGTACAAGTTAATCGCCAGAATACACATTCATGGTTATAGTATAAAGTTCATCATTGTTTAATAAAGAGTAATGAAATAATGAACATTTAGAAAACTGTATGTGTTTTTAAAGAACATTGTATGCTCACTTTTATTTTTATACTGCTTACTGAGCATTAGACTTATAGTCAGGTCCTGTGATGTAGGTATGCATAGGATTGAGGATTGAGGCAGTTGATGAGGCATTTGTGCGTTGCGGGCTTGGCGGCTGGTTAGGCTAAAAGCTTAAAGAGGAAATGTAATGATATGGTAATAATGTTTCAAAGAGAGTGAGTTTGAACTATAGTAATTGTTTTTATTAAGAAGGGTTTTCAATTGTATTCTGATTCTTTAGGTTTTGTAAATACAAGTCTTCCATTGTTGTAAAGGTTTTTAAGTTATAAAGTTTTAATTCATGACATGTTTTTTAAGTAATAAAAGGTTTAACAAAAAGAAGTTTATTTATGTACTTCTTGTTAAAGATAGTTTTCAAATGTAAAGTCTTCCGCTATAATTCAAAGAGAAAAAAGTTTTCAAAATCATAAGTCTTAAATTGTAAGAATAACCGGGATGTTATAGCTTCAAGTGTAGGATGATGGGACACATAGCCAGGATTTCCCCATCTGTTGAGGGGAACAGAAGAAGGAAGTCTTGAGAGTTTCTCTCTTATTAAAGATGATGGTGATGCAGCCTGCTATTGTGTCTAGTAAGAAAGCCACGTTATAAAAGAAAATTGAAGATTTAGGATTTCCAAGCACCTCTAGAAGTTATGGACTATTGGATTACTTAAACGTAACAAGTTGTGGTTATTGGATATGTTAATTTAAGACTTCAAAAGATCAATGGAAATAATGAGCTTGATATTTCTAGAGGATTGTTTTAAATAATTTTAGGGTGAACATGGATTCATAGCTAAACCACATCCCGATTGAGGATAACAATCTTAATAATTCTACATGTTATATTTTTATGTACCTCTAGAAAGATTTATGAATGTTTAGCTCCCTTTACCCATAATAGAAAAGGGAGTGATTTATATAACAAAATAAGTATATAAGAATTTAGTATGTTTTTAATATGTTGAAGGCATATGATCGATTCTAAGAGGATGAAGTTGGAATTTGAGGGGAAAGATATGGTTATTTTTAAAGATTTTGTCATTCAAAGGAATTGTGAGATTCGATTGAAAGAGAAAAACTAAGTATGAGATTTTTAAACTTAGATCTATTGTAGAGAAAATAGGAAACATGATTTATATGCTTCGTTTACCATTTTTGGTAAAGGAAGTGTGTTCATGACCCCTCTCAATCTAGTGATGCAAGAGGATATTGGAATTGGACCAACATTGAATTATGAGGAAAAACCAATTTGATTTTGGATTTTAAGATCAAGGGACTTAGGCATAAATGAATCTTATTGGTGATAGTTTATGGTAAAATTACTCATCGAAAGAGGTGCCATGAGAAAGACGGCAAGAAAGGGAAAAGAAATATCTGGTGTTGCTATGTGGGACAAATTGTAATATCCCAAATTTTCATTGAGCTAAGCACAAGGTTTATATGATCATTTTGGATGATAAGAGCTAAGTTGGAAATTTTAGAATGATGGTCAAGAAAAACGTATTCGGAATAAGTGAATTACGATGTCCGAATTATATCCACATTTCGTTTTAGAAATAATCAAGGTTATGGAGAATTGTATGATGGTATTTGGAGTTAGATAGAACAATATAAATTAGAATTATAGTTAGCAGAATTAATAAGAGAAAATATATTTGGACGTATTTGGATGGATATTGTAAGGACTGAAAACTTGAGAATAATAAGGTTCTTATCATTTATTGAAAAATGTATTTGGATATATTGGAAATTGAAATGTGGAGGTAGATGATATAAATGTTCATATATATAAATATATGGTTTTGGTGCATATTGGTTTGAAGAAGATAAAGTGGTATGGAGAATATTACAATTTTCATTCAGACCTTAGGTTGTGGTTACATTAAATATATATATATATATATATATGTAAGGTAGACATATGTATATAAGTGTCACGTTAAGGAAATAACGTGTGTATATGTAATTTGGAGAAAAATATGTATAATGTTCAGTTTGGAGACGGTGGTTGATCGGGCCGGTAGATCAACCGGTATGAAAATGGTAATTTTCTGAAGAATTCAACGGTCATTTGGCAGACTGGTGGTCCATCAGCCAATGGAGAAAATTGATTGACCGCCATTAATGTTAGTCATCTAGAATGCTTAACCAACACAATACTTCGTTGTTTGAATGCCTAGATGATTAAGTGTGCGTCCAGTGGCTTTCTACCTTCATCTAGATGATGGGTCACTTGTCGTGGCCTACAAGTAGAAGCAGTGGAGGATAAGAACAGGGAAGCGAAGAAGGTTGTTTGCTGAAAATTGCCGAGAGTGAGAGATAGTTCTACAGGAATCTGAGGAATTACAGAGTGAGGTTCTGGAAAAACTGGAGTGAAAAAGGGATGCTCTCTTCCTGCCCTCTCTGTTTCTATCAAAAGTTTTGGAAAAAGCATGGAGCAGACCATTGAAGAAATGATCTTCTGGGAAACATTGATGACGGATTGGAAATCGTAGTGAGAGGTAAGAAATATCGCATGTGGTTTGTCCGTATGGACCTACATCGCAGGAGTAGGATTTTATAACATCCCAGTTATTCTTTCAATTTAAAACTCATGATTTTTTAAAACTTTTTCTTTTAAAATCACAATGAAAGACTTTTCATTTGAAAACTAGCTTAAACAAGAAGTGTATAATTAAACTCCTTTTTGTTAAACCATTTATCACTTGAAACATATCATATTGTAAAACTTTAAACATTTACAACAGCAGAAGACTTGTATTTACAATATCAAAAGGATTAAAAACAATTTGAAAACCTTTTTGATAAAAATGAAATACTATAATAAAGGTATACTTTCTTCAAAATGTTATTACCAAATATTACATTTCTTCTTTAATCTCTTAGCCCAACCAGCCGCTAAGCCCGCAATGTACAAATGCCTCATCAACTGTTGCCATTCTTGATCTCTTGCATACCTACATCACAGGAGGAATAATGAGTCTATTGCCCAGTAAGGAATATAATCATGAAATGCAACTGTAACCTCTATGACAACTCTACATGTATTAGCCTGATATATCCGTAAGTTAGGTGAGAGCAACCTCTTCAGTTTCCGAACTCACCACTTGGATTCGTTTTTATGTGATAACAACCTCTTCAGTTTTCGAACTCACTAAAAACTAGCCCACTTACTTTACATTTATTTACTTTTGGGTGAGAGCAACCTTTGCAGTCTCCGAACTCACCCCCGTTGAGTAAGAGCAACCTCATCAATTTCTGAACTTACTTAAACGAGCTGCTTCTTACGTGTGAGCAATCTCTTCAGTTTTCGAACCCACATAGGAAACACTATTTATTATATTTATTATTAGCCCATGCAATGCATAACCTGCAATCTTATGACATGTCTACATGAATGTCACACAATAGTTCATATATCGCAAACAATATTACAAACAATAACTATGCTCCAACTATGACATGAATACTAAACACGTTCCTATTACACTATAACGTCACACATCTAATTCTCTATCCTTGACATATTATTTCTAACTAGTCTTGAACATAATAAGTACTATCCTATGGTGTCCACCACTTGAATATAAATTGAGGACCTATACTAATTAACTATATTATTATTAATCTAATTTTCTTGTATCATGCCATTATCATAAACTTTCTATATCCACATTATGTATTTGGACATTAATATTCATAGTCTAACCTAACTAATTATATTCCCATTTATTTTACTTCCTATCGGGAATCTCCACATAAACAAAATATTTATTAATGACTTATCAATAAAAATAACTAACTTATTTCACCTCTAGATTTTCCCCAAAATATTAATATAATTTATCGACCAATAATAGGGACTTTCCTATGTCTACACCACTGATCTACTAACAGGGAATAACTAAGAAAGACTATTGTAAAAACACTACATGGACTATCATTAGGCAAACTCATTTCCTTCCTTATCATTGACCATCATCATAGAAAAATCACTTTCATCCCAACTGTTAGTAAACTATTCGTAGGAAAACAGCCTAACCAGATAATCATCATTAAAGGCTAACATAGCAAACTACATAAAAATCCTACTCCTGCGATGTAAGTCCTTTCGGACAAAACACAAGCATTATTCCTTACTTGGAGTCCTTAGCTTAATGGGTTACTTAAAGTCTCTCCTTCACTAACTCACGTGCTTCGCAGAATCATCGTACTACATCCACGACTACAACTTCCTCATCCCAACAGAACACCACTCCATCCTATTCTTCACTGCCATCATTCACAGTGAGTTCCTTCAAACCTTCTCAATACCTTCTCATTGTGTCTTTCATTCCCAGATTATTCTGTGTTCTTTATGCCTCTAAAATCTTCTCAGTTTTCATATGAACACAGTAGCGTCAAGTGGTTTCCTTCCAACAAATCTTCTCTCACTGTGTTCACCCTTAATAACCACTCTAGAGTCCTCAACCTTTGTCTCAAAGGAGTGCCACCCATTCACGGTTTCATAATGAAAACAACCCTTTTCTCTCTCTCATTTTCATGAATACCAAAAGTAAAACACCTTCACAGCAACTCCTCACGTTAGCTTTCTCTCTAAATTTTGGTAGAGTAACCACACAGATTTTCTTCCTTCCAAGCTCTCAGCCACACCCCTCTATATATAGGCTACCAACATCGACTCTTCACTATCCCCTTGAAGATGGAAGGCCACTGGACGTATATTTAATCACTCAGACGTTTAGACAATGAATCATCACGTAGGTTAAGCATTCCAAACGACCAATATTAATGGTTGTCAATCTATCTTCTTCATTAATGATCGACCACCCATCAGCCAAACGTCCACCAATTTCTTTAAGAAAAAATCACTTTTCCTACCGGTCGATCGACACCTCATTGATCGACTGCCACGATTGGCCGCCGACTCCAGCTGAATATTATACGTATTTTTCTCCATATTATATATATATATATATATATATATATATATATATATATATATATATACGTGTCGTTATTTCCTTAACATCACACACACACACACACACACACACACACACACACACACACACACACACATATATATATATTTATATAACCATAATTTAAGTAGGGATGGCTAACGGGCGAGCTGGCTCACCAGCCCGCCCGCTCAGCCCGTTACTATAGCTCGGTAGGCGGGCCAAGCTGACCCCGAACACTTGGGCTCGCATACCTCGCCCGCGAGCCTAGCGGGCTGGCCAGCCAGCCCGCCCGCTCAGCCCGTTACTATAGCTCGGTAGGCGGGCCAAGCCGAGCCCGAACATTTGGGCTCGTATGCCTGGCCCGCGAGCCTAGCGGGCTGGCCTTGCCAGCCCGCCTGCCAGTTACCTGGCCGGGCAAGGCGAGCCTGCTCGAGGCTTGGGCAGCCTCCCGCCAGGAGGCTCCCGGCTCCCAGGCCCCAGCCTCCCCTCCGTGAAGGCGACTCATGTGGAGGACATTGGATAGAGCTCGCCGACTCGCCGAGCTCTGCATTCCCGTCACCTCACATGAGAGTCGGTCGTTGACTCGTCGGGAATGCAGGATGACTCGCCGAGCTCTGAATTCCAGTCTCGCATCATCGCGGGATCATCTCTGTCCCGCATCGTCGCATCCGAGCCTCCGTTCCGAGCCCCAGTCGCCAGAACCGACAGTCTCAGATCTGAGGCAACTTTTCCTCGAACTCTCAGAGTCTGACGCTCAGGCCGCCGATTGCTTCTCTATGAGAAGTTCTCACAGAGAAGCAACGGTCTTCAAACCGTTGGCGTTGGCAACGGTATATAATTCTAAAAGGTATAATACCCCTAAACTACTTATAAAATTCTTCACCAAATCTTTCTCTCAATTTCAAAAGGTATATTTTATTTTCTTTTTTAATTTAATGTGTATTACGAAATACGAACTAACAAATTTTTTTTTGATTTTTGTACGACTCGTATTCATGGAAGTGATCACAACAATTGCATACCATTGTTGAATAATTGGTGTGCGGTATCATTTTATTTTTAATTGTTTCGCAGTATTAGATTTTTTAATTATGGATCCACGTGATTTTTTTCTTGACACTTTTGTTTACACTAATGATGATATTGAGGAAATTAGGGGGGATAATCCCGCAATTTCAATTGGTCAATCATCTGCACATGCATCCACATCGTCACCTAGAAAAAAAAGAAGTAAAACATCGAATGTATGGAATCATTTTGAAATGAAAGGTATTAATGGTGGGAAAATAGAAAGTAAAGCACAATACAAATATTGTATTAAACATTATGCATACGAATCCGGTAGTTCTACTAGCACAATTGGTAGGCATTATACAAAATGTCACTTAAATGAGCAAATGAGAGACCCTACACAATTACTCATAAATGCTAGTGGCAGTGGCAATTTTATGTATTCACATAATAAAATGAGAGAAAGAGTAGCAAAATATATATCACAATCTAAGGTACTTTTATCTATGTTTGATAGCGAGTTATTTGAAAATTTTATGAAAGAGTATATTGATCCTAGTTTTAGACGAGTCCCTAGAAGTACGACGCGAAGTGATATTATTAAAATATATAATAATATGAAAAATGAATTAATTGTGTTTTTTTCAAATACTCCGTCTATGTCTATTTGTATTACTTCTTATTTATGGAGTGCACCTAATGCTTTAGGATATATTGTCATAACTTCTCATTTTATTGATGACTCTTGGCAATTAAATAAAAGAATATTATGATTTCGTAGTTGTGAATATCCACATAGTGGCGTTACCATTTATAGATATATTGTTGGAATTTTGCAAGAATATGCTATTAGAGATAGAATTTTTAGTTTTATGCTAGATAATGCTTCTACTAACGATGTTGCAATTGGTGAATTTAAAAAGTTATTTCAATTAGATACGGCTCATAATACCCTTTTTCGTATGAGATGTGTTTGTCATATTTTAAATTTAGTTGTTCGATATGGCATGTCATTTATTTCGCATCATATTGAATCTATTCGATCTGCAATTTCTTATATTACTTCATCTAATACGCGATAGCAAGGATATAAAGAATATTGTAAAGCTGCTCAACTTAAACCAAAAAAATTAAAAACTGATGTAGATACAAGGTGGAATTCGACTTATTTAATGTTAGAAAATGTTAAGCCATATTGGTTAGTTATTTGTGCTTTTATTAGTGAAAAAACAAAATGTTTTACTCTTGATCATAGTAGTTGCGATATTGCTAATTTATTTCTTGATTTTCTAAAACCATATTTTGAAGCTACAAATGAATGTTCAGGAATTTATTATCCCACTACTCATCTTGTTCTCCCAATTTTTATAAAATTAACGGGTACTTTTAAAAAATTTAGACAAAGAAACAAATTTTGTGCATTAATTGAAAAAAAGGAAAGAAAATTTAAAAAATATTGGCTTAACATACCTAATATTTTTTGTTTTGCATACGTAATGCATCCTGGATTTAAATTAAATGGAGTGTGAATAATAGTTGATAAAATTTCTTCTAATTTAGGTACTTCTTCTTCAATTAATGGTGCTCAATTAAAAAATGAAATTGATAATTTATTTTCTTCTCATGAACTTAAATATTCTAATGTTACTCATTCATTTCCTTCTTCACATATGCATGCTAGCTCTAGTAGTGGTTCTTGTGGTGGAGATCCACAAGATTTTATGGATGATATATTTAATTAAATAGATAGTTATGTTCATTCTTATACTTCACAAAGAAATGAACTCGATATTTATCTTAACACCTATCATCCCATTCCTTGCGACGATCATTTTGATATTTTGGCTTGGTGGAGAATCAACTCTATTTCATTTCCTATTCTTTCTAGAATGGCACGTGATCTACTAACAACTCTGGTCTCTACAGTAGCATCGGTGTCTGCTTTTAGTGCAAGTGGACATGTGTACGATGATAAACGAGGAAGATTTGCACAAGAAATCGTTGAGGCACTCATTTGTATGAAGGATTGGAATGACGCTGTGACGAGAGATCAACAACGAGAGGATGACATAGTTGAAGAATTCAAAAATTTGGATGTCGAAGACTAAATTTTCATTTAAATTTGAAATTGTAATTTTCATTTTCATATATTTTCTTTAACTTGTAAGTTGTGTTTTGAAATTGTAATTTTCATTTTCATTTTGAAATTGTAATAAAAATATTTATTCAATTAAATTATTAATTATAGTATTTTTACATTATAATAATAAATGTTTATTATAGTTTCAAATTGTATAATATTGAAAATAATTTATAATATATTTATATAAGATATTATTATTTATGTATATTTGGCTCGTTAGGCTCAGCTCGTTAAGGCTCGTTAGGCTCAGTTGGCTCGTTAGGCTCGGCAGGCTCGTTAGGCTCGGCTCGTTAGGCTCGGTAGGCTCGTTAGGCTCAGTAGGCTTGTTAAGCTCAGCAGGCTCGACGAGCCAGACTTTTTCAGGCTCGGCCGGCTCAGCTCGGCTCATTAGCCACCTCTAATTTAAGGTCATAATTGAAATTGTAATATCCTTCATACTACTTCATCTTCTTCCAACCAATATGCACCAAAACCATATATATATCATCTATCAACTTATACTATATGCTCCACCATTCTTCCTTCACACTATTCTTCATTAAATCGAATATGCCCTCAAAATAATACAAATCCTACACTTTCAACCTTATTATATTCAACTACATTTTCCAATAAATAATAAGAACCTTATTATTCTCAAGCTTTCAGTCCTTACAGTATTTTTACCATATCCAAATACATACAAGTATATTTTCTCTTACTAATTCCACTAACTATAATTCTAATTTATATTGTCCTATCTAACTACAAATATCATTATATAATTGTCCATAACTTTGATCACTTCCAAAACTAAATATGGACATAATTCGGACATCGTAATTCACTTATTCAAAATACATTTCTCTTGACCAATAATTCCAAATAGTCCAATTCCACTCCTATCATCCCAAATTATCACGTAAGCCTTGTGCTTAGCTCAATGAAAATTCAGGATATTACAGATTTGTAGTGTAGTTTTCTTTGTTAGCCATAGTTGCCCTCTAATGAATACTGCTTCCGTAGTAGAGTTCTTATTCAAAGTAATTCTATGTGTTATTGATGATAGTCTCTCTGTCAAGTACATACTTTCATGATGATTCTCTGTTAGGTTGATTTTCAATCATCAGTTTACTAAATATTGTGAAGGAAATAGTTTCCTAGGTTGGTGATCAGTGATAAGAAAAAGATGAATTAGTCTGATGATAGTTTCTGTAGTGTTTTTATAGTAGTTCCTCTTGGTCATTCTCTGTAAGTGCAATCGGTGATAATTTCTATCGTTTAAAATTAGTGAATAAAAGGTAAAGAAAAACTATAGGAAAGTAACCAAAAGAAAGATGTAAAATTATTGGTAGGTAATATATACCCTCATGTTTTACTTTCTTGTTAGTTAGGGGTCTAAATCGTTATGCTCATATGGTAGCTTAGTAATAAATTGTAAAGAAATATTTAGTTTAAATTGTTATTCCCCAAGCAAATGAATAGAATTTATAGCTATGCTAAATTGTAAACTAGACATTTAGATGCATTATATAGACATAGAAAATTAGATTAATTATATGATAAAAATAATTAATTAGTATAAGTCCTCAATTCATATTGAAGTGATGGATACCATACGATAATACTTATATTGTTAAAGACTAAGTTAGAAATAATGCGTCAAGGATAGAGAAATAGATGTATGATATTAAGTGTAATATGTTAATGGAAATGTGTTTAGTATTAATTTTATAGTTAAAGCATAGTTATTGTTTATTAGTTGTTTGTAGTATTGTTTGCGATATATGAACTACTGTGTGCGACATTCATATAGACATGTTAGTAGGATTGCACGTAATGCATTGCATGGGCTAATAATGAAGATAATAAATGGTGTTTTCCTACGTGGATTCAGAAACTGAAGAGGTTGCTCACATGTAGAAAGCAGCTCGTATGAGTAAGTTCGGAAACTTAAGAGATTGCTCTTACTCAACGGGGGGGTGGTGAGTTCAGAAACTGCGGAGGTTGCTCTCACCCAAGAGTAAATGAATGTAATATAAGTGGGCTCATTTTTAGTGAGTTTGAAAACTAAAGAGGTTGAGAGTTCAGAAACTGCGGAGGTTGCTCTCACCCAAGAGTAAATGAATGTAATATAAGTGGGCTCATTTTTAGTGAGTTTGAAAACTAAAGAGGTTGCTCTCACGTAAGAACGAATCCAAGTGGTGATTTTGAGAACTTAAGAGGTTGCTCTCACCTATCTTACAGATATGTCAGACATAAGCATGTAGAGTTAGCATAGAGATTATAGTTGCATATCATTTTATATTCTTTACTGGGCAATAACTCATTATTCCTCCTGTAATGTAGGTATGAATTGTGAGCCGATTCAAGTGAACGTTGAAGAAGTGTGATGCAATGCAAGTTTGTGTTACCATGCGCAAAATGACCTCGGGGGTTATGGCTCTAATGAATAAAAGTTATTTTAAATGCATTAAGACTTTGTTATGGATTTTAAGTATTTTAATTGTGTTATTCCTGTAGAACACATAAATGTTTTTACTCCGCGTAACGTACTCTGATGTTTTTCAATTAAGTATATTTTAATGGGATTTTAAAATGTTCAAAATTTTACGAAAAAATTATAAATGGAAATGGGGTGTTACACAAAATTTGAGAACAAAATTTAATTTAATTTAATGGGGAAGGAAAAATTTGTACTAATAATTTTATATGTAATGTGGCATTTTAGAATTTATATGGAATAATTATTGTTACAATCGGAGAATTATAGTGAATGATTAAAAATATTAGAAGTATTAAGTAAGTTTTGGAATAAGGAAAGCTAGTGTGAAGGATTGTATTTTTATAAGGATATAGGATTTCTTAAGGAATTAGGAAGCGGATGCAGAAGAAAATTTAAAAGAATAAGGTCAGAAATTTCTGTAGATGAATTTTTTATTGAGTAAGGAAAGTTGGGCATGAAAGTAGGAAAAAATAATGCGCTAGTGTAAGGGTGCTCGTAGATTGAAATGGGTCCGCATAAGCATTCGTGTTTGCGGAAGTATGTTGTCCGTGAATAAATTGTATACATGGTGAACAACAATTGGCGAAAAAGACAGAAGAGTTGTATCAGCGAAAGTGTTAGGATCTGTAGGAGCGTAGGTGTCCGTAGAAGAGTTGAAATCTGCAAAAGTTGTATCTACAGAATGGACGAGGTCATATTAGGAAAAGGAATGTATTCGTGAAAAGGAATATGTTCTGGACAGATAGGTAAGAGGAAGAAACGTCGTCAATTGGATTTAAAAATGTCCACGAATATTAAGGAATGTGTTTGTGGTGAACAGTGGAGTTGTGGAAAGGAACTCATCCGCAGAAATGAATGTATCCGCAGAAGGGAATGCATCCACTGCAAATAAGTAAAGGGAAGAAAACGTCGTTGTTTTGGTTGAGTATCACCTGATGACGAGGATCTAAGGAAAGAAATGGGTTTGTGGCAAATAAGTAAGGTACATAATGTCATCGTTTGGATCAATGATTTGCGAGGAATAGTGAATATTGCAGAGACGCTAGTATCCATAGAATCATTGGTGTCCACGAAAGCGTTGGCGCCGTAGGAAAGATATCCATGAAAGAATAATCATATGTGAGAGAAAAATGTGTACGTGGCAGATTGTCATTGGAGAAGAAGGCAAGCGAACGTCTGGAGTGGAAGCCCACATGTTCACTTTAACCGTGGACAGATTCAAAAGACAATTTTTCACAGAATCCATGAGCTACGATTTGATTCTTTTGCTGATATGGAAATGATAAATTTCAAGATGTGTCTTCTGTAGGATTACTTTTGTGAGACTTACAATTTATGGGTTTATAAATACAAAGGATTTTGTCAAAACCTAAATCACTCTTGAGTCATGTGGTCTGAAAGAATTCTCTCTCAAGCTTCTAAAGGTAGGTCTTTTACGGTTAAGGCTTTGTATTTTGGAGGATCGACGATGATGAAAAGAATGAAAACCGTGAACCTATTTTTAAGCGATTGAAACATAGTATTCATGTTCCATCCTTTTTTTTATTAACTCGTTTCTCTTTTTTTATTTCAAGGGAAATAAAATGTGTTGGAACAAAGGATTTGGATATTGTGATTGAACATACATCAATAAGAACTTCAGGTAAGTGATGCTTGTATGCGTTTGGCCTTTGTCTTACATCATAAAGTGCGTGGATATTTATGCTTATAATAATTGTTCCATTTTTTATGCCTAATGGCTATTGATCGAGGATATGTTTTTGCTTTATTTATATAAACGTTATCTGAGGATATGTTTCTGCTTTATTTATGTGAACATTGACTAAGAATGTGTTTAGGTTTTGTTCATGATGATGTTATGCTTTGATGCCTACGGATAGTTGATTGAAGATATAATTATTGTTTGTTTGTTTACTGTTTGTACTGAAACGTGGATCGAGGATATGTTTACTGCCATTATGTATTATGTTCGTGTATGTTAGATTGTTTTTATGTAATACCCCGAAAATATTTTTCCCTTTTTGATGTATTAAATCTGAGAAATTGAATATATAAATAGTATATCATGTTATGTGATGGAACGCGTCAATTTTGCTCATAAAATACAGGGTTAATATTTGAAAATAAGTTAAGTGTGGAAATTTAAGGAAAAATACATAACAGTGGAGTTTCAGACGACTTGTGGATGACACGGACGAGGATGGTTTGCATCTGATTTGAATCTGTGCAATTCAGAACTTGTTTCGAACGACTTGCAGATGAGTGCGGATGAAGATTTTATGACACATTCGGACGAAGTGCGGGTGAAGATTCGGACGAGACATCTCGTCCGAATGTCACCTGCAGACGGTACAGACGACACTTTGGGACACGTTTTCTCCCCCCAAAATTGAGTTTCGGACTCGTGCGGACGATACTCCAGACGACTCAACTCATCTGAACTGTCGGGGATTTCCGAGAAACCCATTTATATTCCACACTCTCTCTCTTCCAATTTCATCCTGCACTCGGCAAAAATCTGTCTCAGTTTTCTGCAGCAACATCCCTTCTCCTCTGGATGTGTGGAGGACTTTCCACTTGGCGATTTCCCATTGGACCTCCTCCTCTTGATGTGGGTGAAATGCCCTGAACATTGCAGAGGCTTATCCTCTACTGCTACTAGCTTACTTCTCCCCTCCTTCTATAAGAGGTAAGTTTCCCCTGAGCACCTTGGTATTTTGGCAAGTGTGAGAGTATAGTCCTACGGTGAAGAAATTTGGGTGTGAGTAGATTTTGGTGAAGTGTTGCTCTGTTGTCCAATAGTGAAGTGAAGCAAGGTAAGAAATTATTGTTAAGAAGTTTGTTGGTTTGATTATGGATCTCTGGTTTAAGTCAAAATGGACGTGAAAATGAGATTTATCATTTGTGTTGCCTTGTATAGGATCTGTTGTGAGTTGGAAGAATAGTGGATACACCTTGGCTGCTGTTTTGTTGCTTGCATTTGCTGTCTTCTACTTGTATTAGTTGCTGGAAAAGTTGAGGTAAGAATTAGAATATGTAGTTGGCCTGTGGAGGCTCTACATTACGGGTTCTTGGATGATTTTATATGTGGTGAACTACTTTGTTTGAATGATAAGTTCTGTTAAAATGTTAGAAATTGGATTCGTATACTTTTACTTGCACTGCCAACATTTGGGTTTTTATCTTTAAGTAATAAGCATGGGTAGTAAAAAATGATAGTTATTTTGTGAAGTAAGACAACCTTAAAGTTTGGACTTGTTATGTATTAAGAGAAATGTTTCAGTTTTCAGGTTATCATGAATATTATAGTTGGAATGGTATGGCTAAGTCATGTTCAAAGATTTTATACTTGGATCTAACTGTAAAAATCTGAACTGTTGCCTCACGCTCACACTCGGTGTTATTGACTTTTGAGCATGCTTAGCAAATTACTTGTTTGAATTGAACCTAAAAAAATCTACATAAAATAGTTGAATTGAGGTGAAGTTGGAATCTATTTCTGAATTGGGTCTGGACATGTTCCTTCTTGCTCATAGTAGTTAATAGTATTTCAAAACTGGTGATGCTTGTTTTCTCTTAAGCTCTTATTCTAAGCCTAGCTATTATGATCCATAAGGTAGTGTCTTTAATTTGAAATTCTATATACTAATGTAGTAGAATTGGTTGTGCTTCTATGGTGCGTTATTTCTGTATTGTTTTGTGGCATCATGCATCATCCTAGGGCTTATGAAACTGTTCACATGTTGTATGTCATCCTAATATATGTAAATAGACATGTGGGGGTTCAGGAGAATTGAGGATGGTTCTCGTGATGACACCCCTATTGGAGTGTCTACTCTCACATAGGGGGCGGTGAGGTACGGTTAAATCACGTGGACCTTAAGATTCACAATTCTCTTGTACAGAAATCCCCAATGCCTTCAACAAAAATGACTAGGTATGGCACGTGGTGACACTCCTATTGGCGTGGTTCCTCGTCAAAAACACAGGTTAAGTCACGGTGATCAATTGACTTACCCATCATCCTGGATCACAAATGAGATACGGATCGCCTCTGTAATACATCGTATGGTCATGCATCATTTGCATTACATTCAAATTCTGATTCTTACTGGGCATTAGGCTCATTGTTTTCCCAATAATGTAGGTGATTATTATGATGAAAATAATGTACCAGTTGAGGACGAGGCATACCAAGATGACCCCTAGTGTTATCAGCCGATTTGACTTGCTGGGTGTGGTTCACTTGGTTTGGGACATATTGGTATTTTGAAATTGTGGACATTGGTATTTTGGTATTAGTACTATTTTGAATATTACAAACGTTTTGTAATCAAGGACTTTTGTCGAACGCTTGAAAACTATGTTTTGAAATCTCATTTTTATTCTGCTTGGCTACTCTAATGTAGTTCTCTTTCAAATAAATTTTGAACAAATTAAACAAAAAATTTTATATGACGTATTTTAATAAAGGAAAAATAGTTTTAAAATATCGGGGCGTTACATATTATGTGTCACGTGTATATTTCATGCATCGTGAAAAATATTTTCATTAAGAAAGACTGAAAGCAGACTGAATAAACGTAAATAGTCATTGTTGGCAGGGTTTGAGCTAACTGTCCCACATAAGGTAAACCAAATGGTGTCACTCTCTCCTCTAGACTAAATTACCCACAACGACTGGATTGTTAAGTAAAAGAAAAGAAAATAATGTTGACTGAAAAAGACACGATTTTTACAAACTGCATGTCTTACACATGTTTCATATGCATATTTTACTGAGTGTTAGGCTCATAGGTGAACTTTTTGATGTAGATGATGATGATTTTACTGAGGAACCTAATGATATGAATAAATGATAGATGCAGTTGATATGGGTGAGACTACTGCGTTGTTGAAGCAAAATGGACTCGTAAGTGAAGATTTGAGGAAAACAAAAAAAAAAAAAAAAGATTTTTTATTATGTTGTTTTTAAATGCTTGGATTAATATGCTATTTTGAGAATTTTAATAAGATATTACAGATATTTTTATTTAAGTTATGCTTTAAAGGTTTGTAAATTTAGTAAAAAATATTTTACAAATAATTAAGTTTATTTTATGTTGGATTTTATTACATTTTAATTTTAAATAAGATTTCTTTTAAGACTTTAATTGTATGATTTTAAAGACACAATTTTTGAATGAATTTAAAAAAAATAGTATAAAAAAGATTTTATGTCACGAAGCGTTACAAAATAAATGTTAGAATAAATAATAAATACATGTTCGTAAGGAAAAGATGAGAGAAATAATTAAAGTCAGTTTTCTAGATGAGATAATTAATGAGATCTTGAAGTGGGTATGAGACTGTTAGGTAGCTTACCATTCTAGGGAGCTCGACATGATTTTCAGATGGAAAGCAAATGAGTCCCTGAAATGGTAGTGAGATCGTGGATCGTTGGATAGTTTCTTGTACTAAGAAATTCAATATGTTTATCTTAGGGAAAATGACAAATCAACCATCATATTTTATGATCAATGATAAGTCAACCACTAAAGTATTTTTGCTAATAATTAACAACTGAACTATGGAAAATAGATGGAGCAAACACCACAGTTACATTTTCCGTTAAAAAACATTGTTGTTCTGTGGTGAAACGTTGTCTTTCCACTATTCGTTAAAAAGAGTTGTCGTTCCGTGATAGAATGTTGTTGTTCCACGGCAGAAAGACAACGTTCCACCGTGGAACGACAATGTTCTGCTTGCAAAAAAATTACTGTTTGCTGCGGAAGGATCACTTTTTTGCCGCAGAACGATCACTTTCCACCGGAAAGATTATTTTCCTCTGCAAAAAGTGAGATATTGTTGATGAACACTGGACAACGACGATGGACCAAGAAGAGGAAGGAGAAGATGATGATGAGAACTAGACAGTGAAATTGAGAAGAGAGAATTGTTTTCGACGATGAGAAGATATTCGGAAAACTGAAAATGTGAAAATTGTTTCTGACGACAAACTGAACCATGCTAGAGCTTCCTAGCATCGTCTTCTCGTTAATATTGCTTCAATTATTACAATTTTAGCATAAAAAATAGAATTGGCTGAGATTAAATATAGAATCGACGGCGTCTTCGTGGTACTATTTCTCAACAAGTAACGGCGATATTTGCTGCATCGATTTTTCATAGTTTAGTGTTTAAATTGTTAGCAAAAATTATTCAATAGTTAACTTGTCATTGATCACAAAGTACAATAGTTGATTTGTTATTTTCTCTTTATCTTCTTGAAAACTTCAAGTGGGTAATGTGATTAGGATAAAAGAAAGTAATATGACTCAATTAATATGTGATGGTTACATGTGAATATTTTGTCTTTTATTTACTGAGATTTATATCTCATTAGTAACTTTGTAATGCATGTGAGTTTTTTATTGAAAAAGTTGAAAAAGAACTGACGCTCATCAATCGAGAGTCTTCTAGTTAAAGCATGCAAAGAAAATGAAAATAAATTAAATAGATGATATATTTAAAACTATAATTTTATATTAATGTTTTATTATCGTATTGAACTATTTGATCACTTTATTTTAATTTCTCTTTTTATTTGAAAATTTTTAATTATGCTCCGACTTTTTAGTTGTTAAATTCAATTTTATTAAAAATATTTTCTAGTATTTATAGTTGTATTAAAAAATTTCAATTAAGTTTTAAATTGTTGATCATATAAAAAAAAATGACAAACCAACCATCATCATTTATTATTCGTGATAAACTAACCGCTATCGTTTTTTTTTCTAACAAAATAACCACTAAATTATGAGAAAATGTCAAATCCAACATCGCTGTCACATTTTTTGTTAAACGTGATGATGTGGCGCCGCGGTGGTTCGTATACGAACCGTTACGGGGCCATAATTTTTAAAAACTAAGCAAAGAATTGTGATGAACCGCAGCGGTGTGTCAACACACCACGGCAGTTTGGTATGAAGCTGCAGCTATGTGTTGACACACCGCTGCGGCGTCAACCTAAACTACAGCGGTGTGTCAACACACCGCTACGGTGTCAACCTAAACCGTAGCGATTCGTTGTGCCTCGATCTTCGATCCTCTGTCGTTATACATACTCTTGAGCGAGGGCTCTGACATTTTCACTGCGAACAAACAACGATAACCTCGGCTTGGTGAACAACAAGGTCAGACATTCAATACCAATGTATTCTCGAGCAAAGAAAATGATGCCAAAGAGAAAGGGTGGTCAGTCACAATCGAGACCAGAGATGCCAGAGTCTGCCGGTCCAGCAACGGTGCAAGAAGAAGCACACACCACGGTGCAAGCTGTCCAAACTATAGCGGTGCAAGCTGTCCAAACCGCGGCGGTGCAACATGCAAAAATCGCGAAGGCTGGAGAAACCGTGGCATATTCTCAATCTCAACCTCAACCCGAGCCTGAACAATGACCAGCCGTTACAGCGGGTTTCCAGTCCCAACTATTGAGGACAACGAACGCCAAAGAACAGTATGAAGATGATATACAACACCGTGCAATTATTGTTTCTAACAGAGTAGATTTGGAGTCATTGGCTGGAATGAGAATTGGACAATTGGTTGAGAATGATGGATTAGGTGGTTTGTGCCGGATGGGGGGAAGTTATTGTGAGAGGATTATCACAAATTTGGAATTGTCCACCCATCCATTAAAGCTGCGAACATATATCTTTGGACGGGAGTTGAGGTTGACTCCCAACGAGCTGAATATAATGCTTGGATGTATACTGGATGGGCCAAGCAATCAATATTATCACGTGTCGCGGGATCCACTGTTCATCAGCCAAGGAGAAGGGCCAATGGTGCTTAGATTGTTACACCGGGATCCCGAGATTGTCAAGTACAAAAAGCCAAAGGGCAAGGAGTTGAATGTCATAGCCCGAGTGATCCACCTCATCACGACGTACACGATTTTGCCTCGAGATGGACATCAAGACCATGTTAGCTACATGATCTCTATTAGCTGGAGAAGGTGTTCACTAGGAAAAAGATGGACATCAGATATGTCATGAAGCATATGCACGAGGTGCTCAACAACCCGACGAAGAATATGCTATTCAACTGGATCATCCAGAGGATTGTTGAGGAGTTTGGGGTACCGATTTCAGAGGATGAGCCGCGAGTCAAAGAGACGGCTACAAACGTGTACAACAAATCCAAAGTGGACAGAATGGGGGTCAGCAAAATGGGAGGGGAATGGGCACACAAGACCCCTAAGCAACCACCTTCAATGTCCTAGCAACCAGCACCTCCACCCCCCTCAGTGGCTCAGCCTTCAGTCCCCACTACATAATAGACTCCAACATCGCCTCTACAGCACATGGAAGAGGATGCTCCGCAGTCAATGCATTCGCCTCCTCCTCAGACATCTCATTTTACTTCGATGCTTGAGGAGACATTCAGCTAGATGAGCAGGATGGAGGAGCTCCATCATATGGCGCTTACAAGAATAAAAATGATGGAGGAGCACCTTCAAATGGCACAGGTCCAAATAAAAAGAGTGGAGGAGCGAGCAGAAGAGAGGCATCGTGAGTTGTTGGCAGCACTTTAGAGAATAGAAGAGCGAGCAGCCCGTACAGTAACCTCTCCATCGTCTTCAAAATCAACAGAAGCCACAGACCACTTGTAAGTTATTTACTTTGTATGAAAAGTCTAATCTTTACCTTATTTGTGTTTGACGTAATAACATGTCGTTGATTTGCAGCACCATTGCCGTGAGATGCCAACTTGATCCTCCAGCCGTGCTTGCCGAGGTGCAAGAGACAAGTGACTCACAGCCTCAGGCCCTTAAAACTGTGTGCGTGGTATGTCTTTGATTTGGTTATATATGTATGTCTACACTTATTCATGCTTTATTAGTCTGACGGCCTTTTGCCATTTTTGTTGCAGTCTCGGGAATTGAGAGATGTCTTCAAGAAGTATGTTGCAACAAATACTCGGAAGAAGTTGGAGACGTGCACAATTCTTGGGAGCAAGCTGATCGACGGTGATTACACCGTCACTGATATCATCTTCCCGGATCAACTTGGGACAGCAAACACGGTGAGAATCCTTCTTTGTATCTTAGTTTATAAGTGTTTATCTTAGTACTCATCCAAACTTATATGCAGTGCTATGCGGTCAATGACGAAGATGTATTCGCGTTTCAACATGAAAACTCGCTACTCACATTAGGGTGGATTCACGTAAGTAACCATCTCGCTTCTCTGGGTTGTCGTTAATGTTCCATGGTTTCTAATGCGTTGTTTACATTGCAGAAACACCCAATGCAAGGGTGTTTTATGTCGTATGTTGACCTCCACAATCAATTTGCTTACCAGCAATTGCTGGCTGAAGCAATCTCCATCATCGTAGCTCCCACTAACAAAGAGTGGTATGTATTTTCCCCTATGTAAATTCATAATATTGCTTTACGCATTTTTTACCAACAATTGTTCCCTTTGCATTGTAGCCCATACGACATCTTTCGATGTACGAGTGAGGGGATGAGGGTGATCCGAATGTGCACTAATAAGGTACAATTCCACGAGCACGATATCCACCTTGTGAGGGTCCGTTGTTCGACAAAGCAGCAAACATTTTTGTGGACACACAATTTTCTTTTGCAATCAAGGATTTGCGGCCGAAACGGACGAAGAAGAAAGCGGCTTAGGAATATATATGTTTAAGTAGACATTGTTGTAATTTTTGTTTACATTACATTGCCGTTTGAATAGAAAAATATTTGTTTTGATAGAAAACTTAATTGACACTGGACATGTTAACGTTTTCTATTTATAGTTAGTTTGGATAATATCTGGTTGGGAAATGCATATCTGCTATTGTTGATGTTGTAGGGGGGATAGATTTAAAAACAAGTGAAACTCTTGTAAAATTTTGAAGGAAATTGACAAACCAGAAGACATTATGTTGACCCGCGGTGGCTACATAAGAAACTGTCGTAGTATCATATGAAGCCGCAGCAGTGTCACAATAAAACCACTGCGGTATCATATGAAGCGGCAGCGGTTTCTCGTGACACCGCTGCAGTGTCATATGAAGCTGCAACGGTTTATTGTCACACCATTACAACGTCATAAGAAACTGCCACGGTTTATAGTCACACCGCTACGGTTTCATAATACGTGCTTTGTTCAATAACCCGTGCAGGTTTCACATATTCAAGCAAAGTGAAATGTTGGCTGGACAAATGTTGCTAATTTTACAGTTTCATAATAATCAATTTTTATTTCATCATCAACAACCAAATTATCAATTCCATTATAAACATATCATCAATTCCATTATAAATATATCATCAATTACAACTGCAAACCAATTCTATTACAACCGTATAAACATGTGCATTAAAACTGCAGTGGCTCGTCATGGCTTTGAAAGACAGATTCAAATTCACAGTTAGTACCTGGACATTAAGCATACTAATAAATTTTCATTCACCCTTAGCAACCAAATAAATGAAACCAATATATCAATTCAAATTTATCAAACCAATTCAAATTTTACAATGATAATTTCTATTACAATCGCATATATATCAAACCAATGTATCAAGGAAGGTTAATGTCCACATTTGTGTATGTTTGTGTTTGTGGATCTTGTGCATCATCCTCCTGCAAAACACATTGCAAATGACATTAGCATAGTTCAAATAACACTTGAAAACATAAATGTGATAATGGGCTCACCTGCGTGTAATGACCCAGTTGTTATTTACTTTGAAAATCATGTAAAATTTAAAACTTTTCCTTTTATAAAAATGTCAGAGCATTTTTCCTTTTATAAAACTCGATCATTAATTCTTTTCACTTAAAACATTTATCAATTTTAACGGAAGTAATAAAATCATTTTATGAAAATGCAGCGGAATTTAAAATAAAACATTAAAGACAATTAAATAATTTACAACCCTTTTACAATAAATTCCTTTTAATTCTTTAGCCTAGCCAGCCACAAGTTTCACCCGTGCATGTCCTTCATCGACTGTCTCTTAGTTTGTTCACCTGTGCGCGTACCTACATCACAAGACTTAACTAATGAGCCTAAGGCTCAGTAAGTGATATAAAATATATGATGCTCATGTCATGCAACTTTTAAATCTCTTTTCGTTTTCTGTTCCTGTTTCTTTTCTTTTACCATTTTCTTGATATTAATCTTGTTTTATCTTAACTTTACTTTACTCTTCATTTCTTTACTTGATTTGTTACTTTACTTTATCTTGAAAAGCGTTGGAGATGTCTAAACTTGACGAGGTGAACCTCACATCCCCAGACAACCCCGTTTATCGTTATCTTTACTTTATCTTGAAAGGCGTTGGAAATGTCTAAACTTGACAAGGAGGAGCAGCCAATTCAACCTCACATTCCCAAATGACCTCGTTTATGTTTATTGTTGTCTTAATCTTGAAAGGCGTTGGAAATGTCTAAACTTGACGAGGAGGAGTAGTCAACTCAACCTCACATTTCCAGACAACCCCGTTTATGTTTGTTGTGTGTCTTAATCTTGAAAGGCACTGGAGATGTCTAAACTTGACGAGGAGGAGAGACTAACTCAACCTCACATCCCCAGACGACTCCGTTTATGTTTATCTTTATCTTGAAAGTGTTAGAGATGTCTAAACTTGACAAGGAGGGGCGGCTAACCCAACCTCACATCTCGTCACACCCATTTATGTTTATTTCTTAACGTTTCACAATCGTCTCATTTCTTCTTTGTTTCCTTCTTGTCATTTTGTAATCGTTTTGTTTCTTCTTTGTTTCCTTCTTGTCATTTTGTAATCGTTTTGTTTATTCTTTGTTTCCTTTTCAAAAGTATGCATGGAAACCATTTTCGTATCTTTTGAAAACTATGATGCATGATGCTCGTGAATGCATACATTTTCTACTAGAGGAATTTAATAGCGCAACCAACATACAATTCATAAAACATGCTTATAAAAACTAAAAACAATAAGACGTGCTATTTAAAACTGTAAACACTGAAACATGCTATTTAAAACTGTAAACACCAAAACATGCTATTTAAAACTGTAAACACCAAAACATGCATCTCCTATTCTTGCGATGTAGGGCCCTAAGGACCAAAGCACATGCGTATCACTTACCTGGCGTTCGTGGCGCGTTTAGCACTCTACTCTTTTCATGTTAATACCTTCAAAATAATTAACATTTATTTATTAATATTTTTATCGATCATAAATCTTAACTTTGCTATCATTATTCCTTATTTATTATTTAATAATTAAATTATCGCTTAACGAATTTCTATAAATTTATCTTCATTAATTTCATGGTCAATAAACGAATAACCTTAATTTATACTTTTTCCCTTAAATCACAACTATCCAATTTAACCAATATTTATTAATTAATAACAATCACTAAATTTCCATAAACTTTAACGCTTAATAACTCCCATTAGTCAAATTAGTTACTTAGCAACCTTGCAATAACCATTTAAGCAACTTAACATGTGCAACGAAAATAGCAATAACCATTTATAGTTGCTCATTCCATCAATGTAACCTAATAATAAAGAGAATTTACTTTACAAAACCAAATAGTATTTTATCACAAAATCACATTTTCCACAGCAGAGTAGAAAACCATTTAATTTCTTTAATCCAAACGATAACCAACATAGCACATTTATCTATCCTTTTTATCCAATTAGAAAGGCTATTGGTAAATCATCCAAATGTACAAAGCATATATCAACGTGCAGAACACTTAACTTAATTCTCACAATACATGAATTTAATCCGACATACATGCATAATATCTCTAGTAACCAAAACCAATCCTAGCATATTATTGCTTTCGAAGAGTATCCCACACACCAATCGTTAAATCTTTACATTCTCAACAATCAACAAAGAACCAATAAATAATCCCAACTAATTATCACCAACACTATATTCCTATCACCCAAAGGCAGAGATCATTCAATTTATTCCATTGCATTTTCAGACATCACAGTAAGAAAATAACCATCAACACATGTCTAACCAAAATCTTATAATCATGTGATGTAGGGGCCATATGTCCAGCAAAATAGATCACAACATATCATGCCTTTGGAATTAACCATCATTAACTAGAGACACAAAATCAACACTAGTAGTAGTGCATTATCCAACCAACCGAGATGACAGTCAAACAACAGTTCATAATCGACATATTTCTTTACATGAAACTTAACCCATCACCATTGTTTAATAACCAACGTACAGAATCGGACTAAGTACAACATGGGATTGAATTTCATTAAACAAGGAAGGTATCCGTTTTACCTAAAGCAAGCAACAACTCCACCTTCTCACAGCACTTCCGCACCCTTCACAGCTTCGGTCCACAGCTCCAGACATCACCATTTCATTTCTCCCCAGCACACTGCCTCCTCCCTCTGTATCCAAGCACTGCCGAAACTATATAGGCAGAGAAGGCTGGACAATTACACAACTCAAGGAGGGAGGTCCAACCAGCAAGAGACGCGTGGAAGCCTTATCCTGCAGTTAGAGCAATTGAAACAAACCGGTCCAAAGCGGACCAACAGACCCAAACCGATGCCCTGCCACCACGTCAACCTCCAATTCGTCCCTGCCATCGCCAAAATGCCCCTCCACCGACGCCAATTCAACCAAAAATCGAAAGCCATGAAGAAAAACGCTAAACATAGACTATACACTTACCTCCACTGGTGATTTTGTAGCTCCAAATCAACATTGAAAGCCGAGGCACTCGAGCCCTAGCTCGCCATTTGCCCACCGAGCGCCTGAAAATGCTAACGCCAAACGCCGAACGTCACCGCGAGCGTCCATCGCCATTCATCGTCGTCTTCCCTTCTCCCCCGATCTTCCTCTCCTCTTCCGATCCCTCTCTCTCTCTCACTGTTTCTCGGTCTCTCACCCCCTTTCTTCTTCTCATTTTCTTTAATTTCAATTTAAAATAAAACCATCAATTTTAAAATAAAACCATTACAATTTCTCCAGCCACTAAACCGGTTCACTAATCCCATTTTTCCCGTTTTTAATTTTCTTTTATATCTTTACTTCTTATAAATCTCTTTCCTTTATTTTAAATTTCTTCTAATTCCACTTAATTAATTCCTCATTTTACTCTCTTTTAAATAATTAAATTCTTCACTTAATTATTTTCATCCCAAATTCTAATTTTCTTTTCTCCAAATATTGCACGACAATAATTATCAGTCCAATTAGAATTCTTCAATTCAGCTTCCAAAATAATTATCCAATAATTGATATAATTATCTTCCAACAATTATTTTTCTAAACTTATTTTCATGATAATATATTTCATAATAAATTTTCTCAGAATAATCCAATTATACCTCAATTAATTTCTCATTTATCCTTACTTAATTATGTTTTGTAAATCGGGGCATTACACTGCATCTCAAGAACTATGTCAGGAACTGTCTCAGTAACTCTCTCGAGGATTGTCTCAAGGACTATGGAAGGAATTGTCTCGGGGACTCTGAACCCCATAAATGTGTTCTCCGACCTGCCTCTGTCACCTCTGTCTCTACCTCAGCCTTTATCGCCTCTGTCGGCCCATGCACTGGACTCGCCTCCACCTTCACACGTGCGGGAATTGTGCCCCACACCCCCACACTGGGCACAGGTCATGTTCATATGTCTTTTGGGCAGCACTGTCCTACTTGGTGCCTCGTCCACATCCCGTATTCTACGTTTTCACGGCCTTCCTGGAAGCCTTTTAAATGGCGGTGGGATAATTGGATCAAGATGCGTCACAGGAGGCCACTCAATTTGTCCATTGACGTGGCGGACAAAGTGAGAGTACATTGCCATATATGTTTGCCGGTGATAGCACGCATGCATAAATTCCTCAGGAGATATCCTCGTGAAGTGAATGCATGGGACTGCATGAACACATGGGATGCTAGTCAACTCCCACTGGTAACAGGTGCAAGTACGCCTGTCCAAATTGACAAAGTACTGTTCGTTACCATTGTTGACCTCAAACTGGGCAGCTCCTGAAAACTGGGGGCTCCAATTTCGACCAGCAAGTTGTAGTTTGGCGAGTCGATTGCTAATCTACGGACACAAAAGGTCTATCGAGTGAGCTATCTTGTCATTTTTTTTCACAATCCTACCCATAATACCCTTTTGTATGATCTCAGACATACTTAAAATCAATTTGTCCTGGGATGGTAGGATGCAGGCATTGAAGAACTCGCTGAGGTTGTTGAGGCTTAGTTCGCATTTGGGGATGGAGCAGAAGACATGTTTGGCCTAGCATCTCACATCTATTCCTCGTAGATAGTTGTGGGCCGCTGGGTCAAGCACAATTAACTTCGCCATCTCTCTTTCAAACTGCCTCACTGTTGTGGCTCTAGATGCGGCCCACATTGTATCCTTGAACAATCGGCCTTTAAATTATTTTTGAAAATTGCCATATAGGTGTTAGACGCAAAACTGATGATCCGCTTGCCTTGCCACCTCTCTGACAGCTAGCACTAGCCCCTACAAAGATTCATAGTATGAGTCAAACTTTGATACAAAATACATAACATAAACATAGAAGGCAAAAGTAATCAACCGCACCTTTTGTCGGTAAAAAATGATTGTCCATCCATTGCTAGAGGGGGTGTTTAGATTGTATATTGCTCTCTATTGCTCTCTATTGCCGCTCATTATGATTATGAGATTTGCCAGATGGATGTCAAGACGGCTTTTCTAAATGGTCATCTTGAAGAAACCATTTATATGGAACAACCAGAGGGTTTCATAGATAAAGATGCACAACAAAAAGTTTGTAAGTTAAATAGGTCTATTTATGGACTTAAGCAAGCATCTAGGTCATGGTATATGAGATTTGATGAAGCAATCAAATCTTATGGGTTCACACAGTGCCTTGATGAGTCTTGTGTATACAAACTCATCAATAACACATTTGTGGTCTTCTTAGTTCTGTATGTTGATGATATTCTACTTATTAGAAATAATGTAGAATTATTATCAGATATAAAAGCATGGCTAGCTAAGCAATTCCAAATGAAAGATTTAGGAAATGCAAGCTACATTCTTGGGATTCGTCTAATAAGAGATTGTAAAAATAGAATGTTAGCTTTGTATCAAGCATTGTATATTGACAAGATGATTGTCAAATATTCAATGCAAAACTCCAAGAAAGGTTATTTACCTTCTAGACATGGAGTTATTCTTTCTAAAAAACAGTGTCCTGACACACCACAAAAGGAAGAAGATATGAGACGTTACCCTTATGCATCAGCTGTTGGGAGCTTGATGTATGCTATGTTGTGCACGAGGCCCGACATATGTTATGCAGTAGGGATAGTTAGCCGGTTCCAGTCAAATCTAGGATTAGATCATTGGATAGCAGTCAAACATATTCTCAAGTATCTAAGGAGAACGAGAAACTATATGCTAGTGTATTCTGGTAGGGATTTGATTCCAACTGGATACACAGATTCTGATTTTCAAACTGATATGGATGATCGAAAGTCGATATCTGGATCAGTTTTCACCCTTGGAGGTGGAGCCATAGTTTGGAGAAGTGTAAAACAAGGTAGTGTTTCAGACTCCACTATGGAAGTAGAATACATTGCTGCTTGTGAAGCAGCAAAAGAAGTTGTGTGGCTTAGAAAATTCTTTAGTGATTTGGAAGTAGTTCCAAATACGGATAAGTCATTGTCTTTGTATTGTGATAATAGTGGTGCAGTGGCAAATGTTAAAGAACCTAGAAGTCACAAACGAACAAAGCATATAAAGAGAAAATATCATGTGATAAGAGATATAGTGCAGCGTGAAGACGTGACTGTTCTGAAGATTCCATCAGTTGAGAATCTTGCTGATCCCTTCACCAAGACGTTACCTGCAAAATGTTTTGAGAAACATCTAGAGGGCTTAGGTATTAGAGACATGTCTCATTTGCTTTAGGGCAAGTGGGAGATTGTTAGGAGTAATATGCCCAACAAGCAAATGTAATAGAACACTTTTGTAATATATGAATAAATTTATATTGATTGATATTATGTTAACATTTTATATTATGTTTTATAAAATTCATAGAAAATTCCTTGGTTATTTATGCTAACTTTATATTAGCATATATATTGTATATATGTGGGATAAAATATAAAGAGTAATAACCAAAATATGTCCATGACTTATATTTGAAGTATGGAATCTTCAAATAGTTCATAGTCATAAACATAGTTTATCTCATTAAGAATATATAGTCATATCCCGACTAAATATGTAGTGACATAAGATAAATATGTTTTATATAATATGATTATATAGGACTGGACCAGATATAATTACATTGTTCTAATAATTTCCGTTAGATATAGAACAATTAATTTTATCATAATGATGGTCATATATGTATGATCTTAATTCGTTGTATTTAATAAACTCCTATTTTTGTTTTAATTTATTTTTTGATTTACTCGGTAAAGTTTTGTACAAGTTATGATTCGTATACCTTGTATATTGGGACTAAATTAAAATGAATAGCTGAGAATGTTAATATCGATACAATGAAATCCATTCCATAGATTCCCTTGTTTGTTAGTTCAATGATTGAATAATTAGCGCGCAATTCATAATCGTTATGAATTAATTATTCAATTAAGAACTAATAATAGTCAAGGATAAAGAATCAATATGAGAGGTTAACGGATGATAAACCTAGCTCTATTACGAATCTAAATGGAGGGTTAATGCATATGTAATGACTATATCAATGGACATTACTTTAAGTAAAAATACTCTATAGTTTTGAGAGTGCAACTCTAAGTATTTAGTGGAATTACTTTAGAGTTAATAATTATGTTAATTAATATAAAGAGTTTATATTAGTTAACAAAATATATTAGAGCTTAAAACTATAGGTCCATCGGTCCCTTTGTCACCTTCTTCATTATTCGAATAATAGAAAAATGAACAAATAAGATTAAATAATTAATTATGAATTAATTATTTAATACACTCAATAATAAGTTTATTATTATTATTTTTTCATTAGATGAAAAAATTGAATTATTGATTATTCAATAAAGTAATAAATATAAAGTAACTTTTAAAAATAGTTTTTAAAATGGATTTTGTCAAATTTGAATTAATGTCAGATTTGATTTAATGTAATGACCTTTTATTTCCCATAACAATTTTGTTATAAATGTGTTATAACTTAAATGTGCCAAGTGTTGAAATATGGTGAAAAGACTTTTGATTTTCATAACATTTTTATAAATGTAATGAGGAATTTATAGGGTTTTTTCTCTAAATGCCATAATGGCCATTATGGAGAAATACCACTATAAATAGAGGTCAAATTTCATTAGCAAAAGAGTTTTTGAGTTTTTGAAATCTTTGAAAAAGAAATCCATTTTGAGAGAAAATTTTTGTCTTCCGTGTTGGCTTTAGAAAATTGTTTTCTAAATCCAAATAGATCGTCTCATGTGTTGAGAATACGATCTATTATAAATTGAGTGTTATCTTGTTTCGTTCATCACGCCCACATGTGCTTATTTGAGGTAAGGAGGATTGGCGGAGAAGATCGATGGTTGATTTAGTACCCGTGTGAAGTGAGCTACAAAGGTAACACTCTTTATTTTTAGATTAGATCTAAATACATATTATTATTAATATATTATAACAACGATCCATTTTTATGTTCATGATAAAATTGTTTTTTCATGATACATAGGTTACGCACGTTACCGTTGTTGTGAACATCGGTAATTTCGCCGTGCGAGGGAACCTAAAAACCAACACTATCCCCCATGTCTTCATCACTGGATTTGTACAATGAACAGAGCTTCTCCTAGTCTAGAATTTCCAAGATGGAATGCACCACTATAGCAGCTTCGTCTTTGAATGCACAAACATTATGTTCCAAGACTGTCGACATTGGCTCCACTTCCAATGGGTAGTTAACGAATTCCTGATCACTCCCAGATACCATTGGTGAACAACAATTAATAACGCTTCAACTTCCCCCTAGATGCGGTACACTTCAACTCTCAAAAAGCTTTAGGATTAGATAATTGCTGAGGAAATTACTCTGAGAGTAGTGTGAATTTATATAAGGTAGAGTAACTCTGACGTTTCACCTAGAAACAATGTCTTTCTGCCCAGGAATGATGTTATGCCGCAGAGGAAAGTATGACATTTTGCGACAGAACGTATACTTTTTCTCTGTGGAATGACATCATTCTGCACGAGGGAATGACAGACAAAGAGAAATGTTTATTAGTAATAACGTTGCGCGAAAGAAAGTTAATGTTCTCCTACAGAACGTCATACTTTCCGTAGAGTAAAATATAGGGTTTTGCGGAGAAACAACAAACTAGAAATTTTATATTTAGTATTGACGTTCCGCTAAGTAACTTATGTCATTTTGTCATGAAACTAAATTGAAATGTTTAATGAAAAATGCGACAGCGATATTTATAATGTCTATTTTTTATAATTCAGTGTTTAAGTTGTTAATAAAAAAATTTTAGTAGTTGACTAATCATTGAACACAAAAGTACAATGGTTGATTTGTTAATTTCTTTATTCTAAAATGATGGGATTCTAAGCACCATAACTGTTTCAGTTTATGTTAAACAGTGGGCCTACTGCAAATCAAGCACTTTTCTTAACTTTTAAGCAAAGGTAATATATTTTTAATTTGACATCGGATTACTCTAGTTTCAGCTTCTATTATTAACTTAAAAGTATATGATACTATATTTATTTCTATTTTAGAAATATATTATCCAAGTGATTAGTCAAGTTCTTTAATACAATATAATGTAATGACTTATGTAGCTCTTATTATTATACTAACTTATGATTTATTAATACATTTTTATTTTAATACAATTAATTTAGTTGATCTTATTACAAGATGAATCAAATTCTTTCACGAAAGTCATTTCGTATAATTGACAATTTAATTTAATGACTTAACTATCTCTTATAAATACGCTAACTTATGATTTATCTAATCACTTTTTTTTTCTTAAAATGATTTACTGAGATAATCTTATCTCCTACTCACAAGATGAGTTTCGGGTTCTCTGAGAAGTTTTTTTACTGTCGGTTTGGATGCCAAAACCCAACTGAACGGAACCAAACCTGTCCTCCGCCAGGGCGTGGACGCACCGGGACAGATTCTTCAAAAGCCGTCTTATTCAAAAGGGGAGACTTTGCTTCGACATCCAAGAGCTAGCTCTGTCTTCATCTTCATCATCGACCCAGTGTTCGTTCTTACTCCATTTTGGCTTTGCATGTCGTGATATCGCTCTCTCCTCTCTCTCTCTCCACCTTCCACTCTCAATTGATGGAGTTTGCAATGAATTCCCTTCCTTTCTCTCCTTTACCCTCCAAAACCATGCTACGAACTTATTCGTCACCCTCCCTTTTTTCATGCTTCATCCCTTCCTCGAAATCCCCATTCTCATTTCGCCACTTCATAGATTTACAGTTCCTTACAGCTAAACGAGTCAGAAATGTTCGTTGCGAGTTCGACAACAAAGTTAATGGCGCTCTCTCTGGTGAATTCAACCCTCGCTTCCTTGATAGGGTATTTATACGCTTCTCCATTGCAGCTTTTTTTCATCTTATGTTCATACGTATCCGCCTGACTTCCTCCTTCTTCTTTCTCCTTTTGGCGACTGAAACAAATTCATTTTCCTGATTTATGCTTCCCCTTAGTACTTATTTTCCCACTCTTGTCCATTCATTTTTCTGAAAAAGAGAAAGGAGTGAACTGCGTCGGAATTTGTTTATCTGTTGGCTTTTCTAACTCATTCTCATGGAGTTCATCAATTTCGTGTGTTTAATGAATTGCATATAATGGTTAATGATCATATTGTTGCTAGGATTCTGGTGAAAATAATTTGTTTTCGTTTTTTGCCAAAGTGTTAATGAAAATTCGAGTTTGACAGTTAGTGGAAAGAGTGGATATTACCTGGTCGATTACTACAGTTTGTTCAAAGCTACTTAAATGTAGTCATGCTGAGCAGTTCGGTTGGGAATTTTTTTAGTTGTTTATTTTTTCATTGGATTGTCATTCCTTAACAAGAATTTATCTCAGGCTGTTACCCAAATTATTTTGATCTCTTCATTTTTTTTCTTCTTACGATCATAATGTTTATATCAACAAAGTCAACCACAACAAATCATCTTCGTGTGACAGCTGCAGCAATTCTGTAATATTGATATTTTTAATAAATATTGTTTGTTAAAAAGAAAGTCATTCTAAAGTTTCACTAGTTTGCCATTAGTCATCCCAGTCACAATCAACTTAAAAGCAGTTTGAATGCACTTCCTCTCAAAGGTGGTTCTTGGCTTGTGTAATGTGTTTTTGGGAGATGCCAGGGACAACAATATTCGTTAAAAGAATAACAAACTTGCCATTTTAGGTAGTCAGAGGTCGTATAAGGACATTGTTTTTGTTCTTTTTTCTGTTGCTTTAGAGTTTGTGCACTGCTGCTTTGATCATAATAGTTGATGATGCATAGAGAAGCTTTCATGAATCAGATGTTATGATTGCAAGGGAGGTAAAATTTTGGTCGGCCTAAAAGTAGGAAGAGTTTTGGATATGATGTACCAGAAAGGGAAAGTGGATTGGTTAATTATTCTAGTTGATATATGCCTATATGTTCAACTCATCCTCTTCATCTTCCTTTAATGATTGGCTAATTAAGATTGGTGTTACTTACAAATATTATTAAATTTTTTAATGGGGAATCATAAAGAAATATGATGTTACACACTTTGTACATGTCTGGTATATAATAAATATTTTTTGATTACCAGTAAAACAATTATTTTTATTGTTCCAGCAAAAGGCACTGGAAGCTGCTATGAGTGATATAAATAGCTCATTTGGAAAAGGGAGTGTCACAAGATTGGGAAGTGCCGGTGGAGCTTTAGTGTATGCGCTTTCTCTTTATTGTACTTATTCTCTTTCTATGGAAAAGATGGATTCTAGTTGTAAACTTTGACCTGGGAAATAACTCAACTAAATGGACTTGAATGTTATTTCTTATGTTGGTTAGTTAAATTACTAGTAAGATATTTTCATCACATGTCTTCTTTACCACTGGGCAAAATACTCTTAAGAGCAACATTTTAGGAGTGTATTGTTGGAGTGGATAAAAGTCGGGGATGCAGTAGAGTAAGGCAGTGGCTAATCTTGTTCCTTCATCTTTTGGTGCATTTAAAGCAATGGAATATGATGATTTTTGAAGAAAAGAACTCGAAATAGAGTCTTCCAAAAGATATTTTTGTAATAAGCGCTTCTGATGATGTAGATTTTAGTTCTTCTCCTTGTATATTTTTGGGGGATGATCTTTTTATGTATCTCTCTCCCCTCTCTCTTTTCACTAAAACATGTATCTTTGCCTCATGGTTTCCTTCTATTGCTTTGGGGTTGATCTTGTTTATGTAGTTCTTCCCTTTTGTGTAGTTTTCTTTCAAATCATATACTAAAAAATGAAGTATCTCTGTCCTCGTGAAAATTGACTATTTATTACAATTTTCTCACAGTGAAACTTTTCCAAGTGGCTGTTTGACGTTAGACTTTGCATTAGGGGGTGGACTACCTAAAGGTAGAATTGTTGAGGTAAGTTAAATTTCACATTTTTTTTTCATAAAAATCTTTTGGTATCTTGTTGGTTACCTTTAATCTCACATGGTGAATTTATCAGCATCTAAGAATCTGTGATGTTGATGCTATATCTCAATTCATTTTTGTTCAGTCATTGCCAAAAGGAGCCCGAAGGAATTATTATTTTTTTATCGATAATTATGAATATATTGATTTTCAAAGTATACAAATATAAGGGCGTGAACTTAAAAAAAATTACACCTCCATAAAAAGGAGAACTGCAAAAAATTACATGCGTTCTTTTCCCAACTGTCTAAGAGTCTAATGTTAGTGATGAACACTAAATTAGCTTGCCACAAGTCTGAAGGAAGAGACAGACTAGGAAATTTACCTCTGCTCTTCTTATATTCTCTCATGACTGAACCTCTTCCCTCAAGCAAGTCTACTAATTCCTTAACAAACTTCTGCCACCTCAGCAAGGAGAAGATCCCACCCTGCTGCCCCACCCTGCTAGAGCATCCACCTGCTCTAAGTTTTCCCAAAGAACTTTTTTGCTGGATTCTAATTCTCGAGCAACATTAGTCCCTCCTTTGAAATCGGCCTAACATATCCTCTCGTTGTTCCTAGGTGGCCTCTTCTTCTAGCTTGTTGCTGCATTTAAACATGATTGTGTACCTTGTCAGTTGCTGTCAATTATCAATTCATGCATAAGTATATTTTATTACTGTAAATATTCTGTAACTATGTAATTTCTGAGTTTTAACAATTTTTTATCTCTTAAAATGTTTTTATAATGAAAGGAACTCTCACAATGACAGCAATTCAATTTATTTTGACACACCTTGCTACTGCCTAAAACTTTCTTTGGAAATAAGCTAACTTGCTCTTCACTTAGACCTTCAAGCACCATTGGATTATTTGAGACCATGTGGTTTCCTGGCACTTTCTTTAATTTAGAGACATGGAAATCAAATTGTACCTTGGAGCCTCAAGAAGGCTAAGTTTATATGCCACTTCCCCAGTCCAAACTCCCACTTTCTTTAATAAAGTTAAGTTTCCTAGCGCCATGGTACCATAATTCTTGATAAATTTCCGAATACCCAATTAGAATGAGGAAGTCTTGACCTTCCTCGATTGTGTTGGAATTGGCCACTTCCTCATACTTTTGACTTTTCTCGTTTCTCCACACACGCTAATGCAATGACCTAAGTAATGAAGGGCTACCAAAAAAAAAATCTGTGTTGAGCACAAACCATCCTCTCCGCTGAGCACAGTTCGGAGGTGGCCAAAATGTTCCCTCCCTCCCACTAGGATTATACACAAATATATTGTCTAGAAATATCACTTAAATTTCCAAAAGAGGGCGAAACAACTCTCTCATAATTGTTTGAAAGGTAGTAGGCTCGTCGGTCAAAATCGAAAGACATTATTAAAACTCAAAATGCCTTTTGTGAGAATTTTTTTTTTTCACATTTTTTTGCTTTATTCAAATTTGATGGTACCCACTCTTTAGATATAATTTAGAGAAACATAAGGCACTGTAGAGTTCATTAATCAACTCCTTAATCACGGGTATTGGGAACTTATCTAGCATGATCATTTTGTTGATTTCTTGATAATCAACACAAAAGTTTTGCCCTCCTTCCTTTTTTCCTCAACCAAAAGAATCCAACCCCTCCTACACCCACCAAAGGGCTCAAATGACGTTGAATTGAGAAGAAGATGGTTCACATCTTTCTTTGACTTTTCATATATACTTATTTTGGCAAAGAAATATAACATATGTGCTTAAAATTATTTGAAGTATGGATAGCCTCCCATTGTGCTACATACGAAGCTGCTATAGTATAAGCTTTGAGGATCACTTTTATCTGTTATCCTTATCTTTTGTGGATAAAAAATATTCCGTTATTTGGTTTGGTTTCAGATATTTGGGCCAGAAAGTAGCGGGAAGACCACCTTAGCACTCCATGCAATTGCTGAAGTACAGGTAGGATATTTCTTAATGCTTCTTCCTTTTAGGCTTTTTATTTCCTAGAACACAAAGATATAATAACCATTTAAACAAAAGATGTAGTATGTTTGTTGTAGTGAGTATGATTTGTATCTCTTCAACTCTAAAATTGCAGAAACTAGGAGGCAATGCGATGCTTGTAGATGCAGAGCATGCTTTTGATCCGTCATACTCAAAAGCAGTGGGAGTGGATGTAGAAAACTTGATTGTCTGCCAACCTGATCATGGCGAGATGGCACTTGAGAGTAATTTATAATTCTTTTTCTTCAATGGTTTAGGAAGTCGAGATGCTTGTGTGTATTTAAATTAGATACTGCATGTTCAGTTGCAGATCGTATGTGCAGATCTGGTGCAGTAGATCTTATTTGTGTTGATTCTGTCTCAGCCCTCACGCCACGGGCTGAAATCGAAGTAATATGTCATGTTTAATTTCTATGTTGTTAGTTAATTCATCATTTACATATTTTCTTTTCTGTATTGTTATAAAAAAATATCTATATCCTCAAATTTTTTAGGGGGAGATTGGAATGCAGCAAATGGGTTTGCAAGCTCGTCTTATGAGCCAAGCTTTGCGAAAGATGTCCGGAAATGCCTCCAAAGCTGGTTGTACTCTCATATTTCTGAATCAAATCAGATACAAGGTACTTCTGTCTTTGGTAGAATGTTTAGAAATCCGTATATAGCTTGAGTTGAGTTATAGGTGTAATTAGTTGGCAGGTAGTTGGGAAACTTAATTGACCTTATTATTATTGTTATGACTCGCAACATCTTATGATAACGAGAAAAAAAAACTTTTTTGATTTTTATTCTTTATTTTCATAACTGCATCATTGGATCTGATTTAATTAAATATAAGCATCACATTATTTTCTTTTGGGTCCTACAAGATTGGTGTATATTATGGGAATCCAGAAGTGACGAGTGGAGGAATTGCATTGAAGTTCTTTGCCTCACTACGGCTAGAAATACGTTCTATAGGGAAGATAAAGTCTGTAAGCACATTTACAGCTTGGGAAATCATATTATTTCCTCAAATCAGGTTAAGTAAAACCTCATTCTGTCTGTTTCCTTTTCCAGGTCAAAGGAGATGAAGAAATTGGGCTTCGAGTCCGTGTAAGAGTGCAAAAGAGTAAGGTTAGGTCAAATATATATTTATTTTCAATAACTATTGTAGCATTTCTAGATGAGAGGAGGCTGGATGGAATGATGTTTTTTATTTAAGAGTTGCCACATGAGTTGGTTATGTTAAAAAGAATATATGTTACAAAAGGATTTCCAAAGCCAAAAAAAAATTATTCAAATTTCTCTAGTAAACCGCAGCATAAGTCATAGCAAGTCCTTGTATTATATATTATCTTTTATAGAAAATAAATTTTTATTTGAGAAACACCATAACTTCAACAAATGAATATTTCATGTAAGCCGCTTAACTATGTTGTCTTTGTTGGATCCTTCAATGGATACCATGACATGGTATATTCAAATGTAAGGGTTTGCTAGAAATATATACTCCGTTAGAAACATCTTTCCAGATTTTTTGTTGACAACCTTATATTTGATTTTAGTGGATATTCATAATTCAATGTGAAAGGATTTATATCAACTGGCAATCAGATGATATGTGTTATGCTAATAGCTGATACAATTTTTTTGTTATTATTGCATGGGTTCTACTTAGTGGTGTTGTTATACAAACCTCATATAATTTAATAAACGACGTAATGAAATTTCAAAATAACACAGATGTTTAAGAGGTTTGCTAGCTCTTCCCTTTGAATATTTTCCCCCAAAATATCTCCCTCTCGTGCTATAATCTTTCCTTTAAATAAATAATATGTAAAGAATATTAAAAGGCAGAATTAAAGTATTATCTAATAATCTTAAAAAACAATTAGAGTAAATGCACTAGAATAAGTGCACTTTATTGGTACTTTTTCATTACTCGCCGCCCTATAAGCATCTTGATGACAAAGTGCATATTCTTGTATTATTTTCATTTTAACTCTTCAGTTCATCTTCAAATAAATGTTTGAAGAGCTTGCTACATCGTCAACAAATTTGTTTCTACGAGAACTGATGGTGTCAAATAAATCATATAATGTTGCTATAGAAAACTATATTGAAAAAAGCTAAACTTGTTTGATGAAGTTGTATTGATTTGGGCTAGAGGAAGAGGTAGCCCAACCCCAAAGATTGGATATTCTGTCAAACTTAACGTCGACAAAAGAAGCTACCATCACCTTAGATTGGCCATAGGCACCCTTCGCCGAGCCATCCACCGTCCAGTCATCAGAATTTGTTGCTACAAATTCGAACTTGTTGATTTTCCTTACGCTTAGCCTTTTGTCATTCTCTCTCGATTTTTCTTTGCCAACCATCGATGACGACCGAACAGAAATGGGTTGCGATGCTGCCGCTTTGCTTGGCGAGCTCATAAGTCCTTCCAATTCTAACACTGCCCCTTTGCTTGGTGAGCTTGGTGTTCCTTCCGGTTTCGACGTTGCCCCTTTTCCTGACAAGCTCGGCATTACTTTCAATTTCGATTCTCCTTCATTGGTCTTTTGCTTACCCGTACCAACAGTCCCTTTGATTCCTCCTCCCTTGTGAAACGCAAAGAGAAGTTATTTTCTCCAAAATTGAAGTCATGACTGCCCTCAACGCTCCCATCTCGCGAGAAATGCCCTTATGAAATAACCTCATTTCTGACCCCAACTCCGCACGGATTTAGCTGACTTTCTCATGAACTTGACCTAATCCATGTTTTGTTACTATTGAAATGAACCCCATATAATTTAATAAACGACGTAGTGAAATTACAAAACAACGTAGACGTTCGAGAGGTTTAATAGTTCTTCCCTAAAAATATTTTCCCTCAAAACATCGATTTTCTCCTATGTTACAACCTTTCCTTTAAATAAATAATATTTAAAGAATACTAAAACATATAATGAAAGTATTGTCTAGGAATTTTAAAAAACAATTAGAATAAGTGCACTTAATGTGTTCATGAACGAATGATAAAGAAACCCTCAAATGAACTAATTTCAGCTCGAGTTTTTGACACAATCTCAAGGCATGAATGATAAAGAAACCCTCAAAATTTTGTGAGGAAATTCATAGGGACGACCGAGATATGGCTGAAACGGTGCAAGTCGATCAGAAAGTTGTTAAAAATTGCGACTTTCTACTCTCAATGCGATCTCCAATGGAAGAAAGCATTCTAATTTGATAACTTGTGAGTTTTTACTACCTTACTAGGGAATATACTTTCTTGGGAAAGGAAGTGAGAAGGACGTAATAGGAAGAAAATTAATCCAACTCTCACAAAGGATTAGAAATTAGAACACAAAACAATTGATTGTCAACAACTGAATTGCAATGTGAGTTTTTGTTTGAAAGAATAAAGAGGAGAGGCTAAAAGCTTTGTATTTTAATTCATCAAAATTGAAAAGAAAAAGCCTTAAAGAGAGTTTAAATAGCTCTTCCGAAATTAGGATTTACAACTTCACAAACTAAAATTACGAAATTAGCCTATCTAGGCCTCTTACTCGATCTAGGACAACCTTGAATTGAGTGACTCTAAAATTAACCATAAAATAAACTATAAATAAAACTTAAAGTCTTGTATATAGCCGTGATCCAATGGATCATCTTCAAGATTATTTCGGGTAAGACAGAATGAGCTTCGTTGGCAAAAACAGAACTCTCTGTTCGGGTGCCTTTTGACTTAATAAACAAACTCCAAATATAATGAAACACCTCATTTTAGAAAGCTTGAGATGTCAGTTATAATCTTTATGATATACACTTTTTTATATGACATTGTTAAGACTGCTAAATATGTCAAATACTGCTCGAGAGTCAGATTGTTAGTAGTTTTTGGAATGTCCTATACTTTTTCTAAACTTGTGCTTGATTTTTCATTTACATTTGATCTTAAATAACTCCCAACTATATTTGAATGCACGATAGATGTGTTTAATACTTTTAATGCACTCTTCTCCATAATTACCTACTAAGAAAACCTAAAATTATCATTAGAAAATTTCTTCGCTCAATTGTGATTGAAGGCAATCCGTGCCACATCAGCACTTCATTGGAACTCTATCATGTTGCCATATGTTTTAAGAAACAAAAAACATTTCTTAATCATATCTTTTTGCAATAGGTGTCAAGGCCATACAAGCAAGCAGAATTTGAAATTATATTTGGTGAAGGCATTAGTACACTGGTCAGAGTGGCTGCATTAAGATTTTTCCTCGCGAATTTGGAAACCATTCTCTATTTTAACTTTTTTTTTTCTTGTAGGGTTGTGTTTTAGATTCTGCAGAAATGATGGATGTTGTAGTAAAGAAGGGCTCTTGGTATAGCTATGGGGACCATAGGTTTGTCTGAGATTTCTTTCTATTGGGTGATTTTTAGGTTGACATAATTGTGTTGTCTTGTTGGTGGTATTTGTTGTTGATTTTTATGTTGTTCGACTCTGCTTTGACTGAGTTTTGGGGCCAAATTCCACAGTTGCTTTCTTTTTCCTATCTTTGTATTTTGGCTGCAAAGAGAAGAATTATTCACAAAACAATTACATACAAAGAAGTGTGAAAAGGGGTTTACAAAAAAAAATAAATAAATAAAAAACCCCAGTAGGCCTGCCTAGTTTAAAATTTTTGCCCTACATCGTGAACCATTTCATGAATTCTAACCTTGGTCAATTTGTTCTTTGTATAAATTCTTGACAAAATTAGATTCAATAATTCATTTATAATACATTTAGCTGTAAAACTTAACATCAGACTAGGGGAGGGTTTAAGATAGAGTCGTCATTTGTATGTGGTGAAAAAAAATGTTAAATCTGCACTCTTTTTATTTCATTATTCAAAATTTGGTGTGTGATATATAATTTATTTATTGGTCCAGGTGATATGTTATTCATACTATTTATAATTTATCATATATATTTTACTAATAAATAAATGACACGACATCAGATATATTTAAGAGGATCATTTAACATTACTTTATAGTGGCTTTTTGAAGGTTAGGACAAGGAAGGGACAAAGCATTGCAGTATTTGAAAGACAATCCCGCGCTTCAGGATGAAATAGAGAAGGTATCCACGTCTTACCTTAAATGAGTTGCATGAAATTAACTATAGTTGATATTCATATTTTGAAGGGAAAATGAATGGGAAATAGATGTGAAAATGAGTGAGTTCATCTCTCTGCTTATGTTGGGAAGAATTCCACCGGGTTTTCTTCAAATAGATGCAGCTTTTACTATCAAAGTTTCATTGAATTTGGACAGATAGTACGGACCATGATGGGAGATGGAGTTGGAGAGCAAAAAGGGATTCAATCTACGAGAAGTTTATCAGAACATAATCAAGATGAAGACGTGGTTGATGAGATTCTATAGCACTGACAGAATCACGTGTTATCTCTATGCATAAACTTCTTCTCTGCTGTAAGTTGCCAATGCCAGCCGCTAAATTATAAGAAAACTTGAGTGTGGAAGGTTGATATTTTTGCATCGAGTGGAGGTCAAGACAGAAGATGAAAAATTTATTTGAAAAATATTCTTGAGTCATGCTGCCAAAGTGCTGAATTGTGGAAAAGGTATTCATGCGATTGGACCCATTTTTGTTTTAATTTTAAGAAAATTTGGAGTGACGCGCAGGTTAGACCGTTTGAATTTTAAGGATACTGTACTTGAAGTATCAGGGTCTCTCTTGAACTTAAGTGTCCAGATTATGATAATTCATAGAATCACTCGGGTTTTTTTTTGTTCTAAACAAACAATCCTTGATATATCAGCTTGGGAACATGAAGTGGAAGCAATTACAGTCATCATTAGACCAGGTGGGGCTGGCATGGTCCGCTGAAATGAGGCCAAGGTTGGGCTGAGCCTCAGTCCGACGGGCGTGAGCCTGGACCAAGGTCATGGCTTAGGATGGCTCACCCAAATTTAGGTTGTGCAATTTCTTGATTCTAGAACTACTGCTTTTATACTCTTCCTCAACAAATGTTGATATTAGCCATCTCTAATCTCTTGTGCAATCTCTTTCAATCTTGGTTTTTTCGTTTATCTTCTCGGCCGCCAGCTCCTAATTCTTTAAGCATATTAGTGTTTTGACCATCTCCATCTATAAACTACTCTATGTCAAAAGTAACTCTATTACATGCACTAAACCCCATTTTTGAGGATATTGGCACAATTATTATGGCTCGTGACTTGACATAAATCATAGAAAAATTACATTTTTGTGTTTTCTATCATGCCAAAGTATCAAAATTACTACATGCATCATCTATTTTAACCTATGTTTGATCAAGATAATGATTTCCGTTGTAGTTGAAATGCTTGAAACTGATTTTTAGTCCATGTATCTTTGAAAAAGAACTTGAAATAACATTAAAAGAAAAAAAGGTGGAAGTTATTTATTATAATTATATATTTCATTTCATCTACTACAAAAGTAATTAAAAATTTATCAACATTTTATGGTCTATTTTTTTTTTTTTAATAATATGATCCAATACCTAACAAAAGTATTATAAATAACTTATCATGATTAAAATATTTATAATTGTTTTTCTTATTTTGAACTATTTCTTGAAATACATTAAAAGTACGCAAATTAACAAATATGCAACAAATACTAGTAGATTGTATGAGGGCATCACAAACATTATGACTATCTGATCTTATGCAAAAAAATTTCATAATAGAATAAAAAATTTTAAGAAAATCTTTTACAACTTCCGCATACAAGGAATTACTTTTGTTTATTATTTCGCAATATTATTTAATTTTATGTAATATAGATTTTATAACTTTTTTATGTTGCGCAACTAAGTTCAACCTGTCATATCTTGAGTTCCATCTATGTGGTAATCAATTTTTGTTATTCTTTATTTTTTTCCTTGAAATATTTTATAAATTATTTATGTTTTATCTTGCAAAGAATTTATATTATAAACTATAATTTTAATTTTTGAAATCAAATCCACTAAAATACTCGAACTATCTTGTACAATTAAATTAAAAGTATGTGCTCGACAATGAATAAGAAAATATAATTTTAACGCCGTTCGGTGTTATGAAGAATTCAGAACGCCCAGCGTTGGACGTCCTGAAGAATTCAGGAATTCAGAACGCCGGAGCAGGTCGTTCCAGCATTCGGACTTTAGCTCCTAACTTTTTAAAGGCAAACGTCTATGTGATGTTGGATTTGTCATTTTAACATACGTGAGTGGTTAATTTGTTAAAAAAAAAATACCATAGTGATTGACTTCTCATTGATCTTAAACTACGATGGTTGATTTGTTATTTACCCTATATTTTTAATTCTTAAATTCTTCTAAAATATCATTTCATATCACGTCATCTATATGAGACGACTCACTCATAACAAAATAAATTATTTTCTTGCATAAATTTCATTTCTCATTAATTAATATATTTTGCAGCGAAATAAAAGAAATTCATTTGATCAGTGGATGTCAACTTATCGGAAATTAAACATATTCGTCCATAATAATTCTCAAAATAACTTTTTTATTTTGCTTTTTGAGTTTTGATTTTTTTTTCATCACATCCCTCTTTACTGAGACAAAACCCAAATGTTAAGGATTAATTATGGGAAAATGACAAATCAACCATCGTGGTTTCAAAGCAATGACAAGTCAACCACTATGATTTAAATGTTAACAAGTTAACCACTAACGTACGAAAAAATAACGAATATATCATCGCAGTCACATTTTCCGTTAAAACGTAGTCGGGACACCACCGACACCACGGCGGTGTCCTGGGAAACCGCCGCAGCGTCCCGAGCAAACCGCGGCGGCGTCCTGCGTTTTTTAGGCTAAAAAATATTTGATCGCAAATTTGAGAGCTTAAACGATTGATTTAGAGTCAAAACAGGGGGTTCGTGGGGTGAACCTCATTTTACGTCATAGATCTTTGAAAAAGCTTCGATTTGATACCTTATGCGTCCAATTCCGACACTCGTAGCAAAAGTTATGGTCGTTTGAAGTTGAAGAGGTCAAAAATCTAATAAAAACATTGATTTCGAAGGAGACCGCAGGGGTGTCGTGAGGACACCGCAGGTGCATCCTGACGACATCGCAGGGGCGTCGTGAGGACACCGCAGGGGCGTCTTGACGACACCGGAGTGTCTTGCAGTGTCTTGAATCAAGACACCGCAGTCAAGACACCACAAGACTGCGGTGTCTTGAATCAAGACATTGCAGTGTCTTGACTCAATACACCGCAAGAAACTGAGGTGTCTTGAGACTTGAGCGTCTTTCTTTTCAGATGCCGCAGCGTCTTTTTTCTCAGAAACCGATGAACGCCGTAACAATGTTATCTCTTACGTGTCTGCGTTTTTTGTCTTGGCTTAATACACTGCCAATGATAATTGAATTGTTTGGGAGACAAATGATTATTGAATTGTTTATCTCTGATATTCTCTCTTCGCATAAGAAGTTCTACTGGACAAAGTGAAGAAAGACTGTAATTCTCATTTTAATTCTCTTTTTTTTTTTTTTTTTTACATTATTTAGCTGAACAACAGACAAAGTTTTATGTCTCACCTTGTTGAGACACCGCGAGCTACGCGGTGTCTTGAGACAGACATCACGTAGCTTACGGTGGCTCTTGACCACAATGTTGGTTTTGTCATTTTTTCATACGTTAGTGGTTTATTTGTTAAAAAAATACTATAGTGGTTGACTTGTCATTGATAAAAAATCACAATGGTTGATTTGTTATTTACCATAAAAATAATCTTTAGGGTTTGATTTGTCATTGATCGCGAATCATATGGGCTCCAGTGTTATTTTCCCAAAGAAATACGAAGAAAAAGAAGAAACTTTGTTGTTTTGTTTCTTCCTTCTGCATCTGAGAGAGACACCCAAGCGAAAGAGAGGAGACGACGAGCGGGAGCGGGAGAGGGAGAGCAGCTTCACAAGGTCAATGCCGACCCGTGGAGGCTTCGTTCGGTCCAGCTTTCCTGTTCGCTGGTGGTTGCGCAGTCCGTCCGGGGACTCTTCGCGAGGGAGATCGATTCTTTTGGCCGACATACGCTCGGTCGGTCAATGAAATCCCGATCAAGGGCTGGCATTCTCTTCCTCGGTGCACTCAGGGTGAGTAATATTGATTATTCAATGGATTGGATTCAACTGCTGCCTTTAATAAAACTCCCGAGTGTCACCCTAGTTTGCTGCGATTTTGGGGATTTTTATTTTCGGTTATGTTGAGATTTTATTCAGCAGTTGGATTGTTCCTTGTTGTTTACTGTCTTCGTTAGAAACATCCAAGGGAATTTTGTCCAGTTAGTGTGCCGCGGTTAATTTGCTGAGTATTGGGAAATTCTCCCTGTTTTTGTTACGGGTTCACTGGAGAACCCGAGGGGTTCCCTATTTTACTGCTGGATTGCGTTCAATTCTCATTTTGGTTACTGCCTGGGATAGGTGTTGAAACCGTTACGCTGCTTGTTTGGGTTGTCTGAATTCTGTCTCCATTAAGTGTTAAATCTGCTGTTTTGGATTAAGGGAAATGCTGATAATTGTGTTTCCTGTTTGATGTGTTGAACGGTGAAGGAAATTTTCTGTTTCGGGGAGGGAATTATAGGAATGTTGCATTGTTTAATTCATGTTTCAAATTACGGAATGTATGGTGCCAAATTGAGTTTTGGTTCTGAAATTGGTTGAGTTAAATCGCTATGTTGAATTCTTGTTTTCAGGCTGATCCATTTGGTTCTGTTTAGTGTTGTTGTCTTGATGACATCCAGAGAATGAGTTGTTAGGGTTGAATGGTCCTTGTTTTGATGTGATGAATCTCGAGGAGCTAAGTTTAGTTTTAGGTTCTATTTTGGATTCTAAATTGGAGAATAAAACTATGAAGTGTTGTGCTAAAATGATTTTAGTCTCGGTTCTAGTTACATATTCACTAGTGAAACTGTTTTGAATTCTTTTGCCTCCTCTGTTAAGAGCTCCCGAGGGAGAGTCTTGTTTTGGTTTCTGTCGAGAGATGTTCTAGAGAATATTGTTATGTTGTCTTAGCTTTATTTATTATTTTGCAACCTTGGATTTCTGCTGGAGAGGCTATAGATGAACATATATGCTAAGTTGTTTTAGTATATGTTATATCTATTTCTCGTTGCTTGATGGATGATGTTGAGGAAGTAATGTCGTGTTCGATTTGGGTTTGTGGTTGATAACCCGAGGATAGTGATTTTAGTTCTTGTTTTTGGCTGCGCTTTTACTAATGGACGTTAAGCTTAATCCAAAGTATAGGTTGAAATCCTAGTTTTGGTTTTGAGTTGGGATTTGAGGTTAACCCTAGAAATTGTCATGAATTCTAGTATTGTTTAAAACTTGTCTGTTATCCCTTGTATGATTTATGGGATGTTGACATTGACCATGTTGTAGGTTCTGGAGGTGTCAGATGTTTTGACCTTTCGCTTACAATAGTGCGTGGAGCGGGATTGTCGATAAGCGTTCGTGGTCGCTATCGAGGTAGGGATCTTTATACCATCTGCACTACATTGCATCATGGTTTTCAAAACTACTATTTGTGGACTAGCACACCTGAAAACCCGACGGGGACTGTTCGACAGCACGTTAGTTTTTTCGTATACGTATGTTTTCTCACGTTTACATTCCGTACATGGTTTACTGCTGATATTTGTATATATATTGATGATGTGAATTATGTGCACATGTTTGGGAATGAATCCTCTTGATGCTTTAGGCATTTTCGCGCTAAAGCATCATAAGGCTATCCCGTCAACCTTCGACTGCGAGAAGGTTTGACATTAGTTACGTACATTGGGTGGATGAATCCACTTGATGCTTTAGGCACTCTAGCGCTAAAGCATAACGAGGCTATCTGAGTGCAATCTTCTGTTGCGTGAAGACTGGTAGTTTACGTGCGAAATGACGATGGATCATTCATGATATGTCCTCAGCTATCAAGTTCTAGAAGTGGAAAAGAGGATGGGGTATTGGTGACATATCCTCAAGTTACAAGTTCTGACAGTTGGAAATAGGATGGGAGGGTGATGACGCCTCCTTGGGTCGAAAGCCCCTAAACCTGGCCAGGGTATTGTCACACGGAGATGGCAGGGTTGTCAGTTGCGAAGATTAGCCTATCATAGTATCATTCCATTTGGCGGGTTGGCTAGACGACTTGCACTTGCTCGTCGGCAACCTTCGTCAATTTGGGACACCGAGGTCTTAGTGAGAAGCAATCTATCGTGGGCAACCTCATCCGTTATTTCGATTATACAAGTTGTGTCTGTCGCTAACTGGTTCACCGGCAACTCGTTTGACGTGCTAGATCTGTGGATCGCTATCATTGGTATTCCTTCCTGCCTTATAAGGTGTTGCTATTGGCAGATAGCCACCTTTTTGTGACCTATGCTGGGTAGTTACACGAGTTGTGTCGTCGTTGACTGGTTCGTCGGCAACTCAAGTAACACGTTGGATCTTCGGATTGTATCGACGTTGGTTACGGTCTGTCAGTACATCCGAGAGATTGTACCATCTTTCAATGATGAGCGACGGATGAGTCATTGAGTGACCATCTCTTGTCACTACTGTCGTTTACATAAAGAAAACAATGTTGACATATTTTGCAATTATAGATGTCTTTGTATACAGCAGGTTTTTAATCAAGCCACATTGAGGGCCATGGTCGGATTTATAAAATGATAAAGAGGTTTTAAATGTTCAAAAATCCATGTACGGTAAATGAGAAGCATAAAAATGGTTTTCAAAGGATGAAGAAAATGGTTTTAGCATGCATTGTATTTAATATAGATTTCTCTACTGAGTTAGTTACTCACCATTTAGACTATATTTTTCCCTAGGTTAGAGTGTAGATTCGATATATTGGTCTTGTACGTGGGGCAGCTGGGCGAAGCTGGTGTTCCTTGATGGGTGTCCTGATCTCCCTGTGGATGGGTAGAGGTTCATCGGTTAAATCCCTCCGTTCCTAGTATTTGGGATTTAAATTTTGGTGTTGTTTGACTTAATTCCTACACAGTACTTTCCTTTATTATGTTATCATGTCTCTAGTTGATCACTTTGTGGGCCCCAACCCATGTGTTTAGGGCTTGGGCTAGGTATGTATTATTCCTGTTAAGCCTTCCACATAAAAATTTATGCCTTGGTCTGAGTAACCGAATTCTCTCTGAGAACCGAGTCACCTGACTCGACGATTCTGTTCGACTCGCCTCCTTGTCGTGACAGAATTTTATGGTATCAGAGCATGGTTCCGCTCTTCCTGGGAGTGATCACTTGAGGAATTGATAATGTAATGTGTCAGTGGTATGTCTACTGTGCATAGAATTGTCCAACACCAAGTTAAGTTTTAAATGAATAAAGTGTTCGACTTAATTTTATTTTGATGATGACTAAATGATATTTAATTTAATGGAATTAATAAGTTGTTATTGTGTTTTTATGGATATTATTCTTATACTTGTATTTATAAAAAATACTTGTATTGAGGGTATTAAAGTGTGCTAACATGTCTATCTAAGGCCATGTAGAGAATATGTATTGTTTCAGGACTTAGGAAAATCAAGAATGACGAAAAGGAGCAAAGAGTCAACAAAACTGGACAAAGGGTCGACCAAGTGAAGCTGACCAGTTAGAAAGGGTTGACCACACGGTTGATCGCAAAATAGACAGATTACTTTGAAGGTCGACCGAACGGTCATCCGCGAAGATGGCAGATTCCTCCATGGTTTGTTTCCAACGGGCAGAACTCCAAAGGCTAGTGAAAAGGTTGACGTGAGGGCAAAAGGTCGACCGTTCAAGCAGTGTCTATATATTGAAGACACTCCAAAGCTCAATGCAACAAACGAAAGAAGTAGCAAAGCACTGGAAAAATTTCTACTCGACTTCTTGATCAATTTGTGAGTAATTGTAATCCAACTCTCCTCATCCATAAACTTGCAAGTTATTATTGGGAGAGTTTAGATCTAGTTTTTGAGCTTTACAATTCCAAATATTATTGTACGTTATTGTAAATGGTGACGCCCTAAAAATTCGTCATACAAGGGTGACACCTCGAAACTGTAACATCCCGTTTATTTTTTCAATTTAAAACTTATGATTTTTGGAAACTTTTTCTTTTAGAATCACAGTGGAAGACTTTTTATTTGAAAACTAGCTTAAAGAAGAAGTGCGTAAATAAACTCTTTTTCCTTAAACCATTTATCACTTAAAACAAATCGTACTGTAAAATCTTAAAAAATTTACGACAATGGAAGACTTTTATTTACAATACTAAAAGAATTAAATACAATTTTAAAATCTTCTTAATAAAACGATATACTTTAACAAATGTTTACTTTACTCAAAACGTCATTACCAAATATTACATTTCTTCTTTAATCCCTTAGCCTAACTTGCCTCCAAGCCTGCAATGTACAAATGCCTCATCAACTTTGCTATCCTTGATCTCTTACATACCTACATTACAGGAGGAATAATGGGCCTATTGCCCAGTAAGAAATATAATCGTGAAATGCAACTGTAACCTCTATGACAATTCTACATACTTTAGTTTCATATATTCGTAAGCTGGGTGAGTGCAACCTCTTCAGTCTCCGAACTCACCACTTAGATTCATTTTTACATGAGAGCAACTTCTTCAGTCTCCGAACTCAGTAAAAATGGATCCACCTACATTTAGATTCATTACCGTTTGGGTGAAAGCAACCTCTTCAGTCTCCGAACTCACTACTCGTTGAGTAAGAGCAATCTCTTCAGTCTCCGAACTTACTCAAACAAGCTGTTTCACAGCAACTTTTTAAGTCTCCGAACCCATGTAGAAACACCATTATTATCTTCATTATTAGCCCATGCAATGCATTACGTATAATTCTATAACATGTCTACATGAATGTCACACACAACAATTCATATATCGCAAACAATGCTAGAACAACTAACAAACAATACTATGCTTCAACTATAACATTAATATTAAACATGTTCCTATTACACTATAAGGTTATATGTCAAATTTTCTATCATTGGCATATTATTTGTAACTTAGTCTTAAAAAATATAAGCACTATCCTATGGTGTCCACCACTTGAATATGAATTGAGGTCCTATACTAATTAACTATATTATATTTAATCTAACTTTCCTATATTGTAGACCATCATCTTAGAAAACCATTTTCACCACAACTGTCAGTAATTTAAACCAGATAACCATCAATAAAGAGTAACCTATCAATTTACACAAAAAACCCTACTTCAGCGATGTGGGTCCTTTCGGACAAAACATAAGTATTATTCCTTACTTGGAGTCTTTAGCTTTACGAAATTAGCACATAAATTATCCTTCACTTTCCTTCACAAAACAGTTTCGTCACAGCATTTCATCACAGCCATGCACTCACATAGTCCTCCCATTTCTCACGGTTTCACTTTCTCTTTTTGCTGTTCTCCATCGTCCAAAACAACACAGTAACACATTACCCCATCCTATCCTTCACTGCAATCATGTACTGTCCATTCCTTCAAGCCTTTCACACACCTTCTCATCACTTCATCACAAACGCAGTACACAATCCTACCCAAAACCTTGCAACTCCATCACCAGTTTCTTACAAAGAAATACAAAAGGAAGATATCTCATAATATTCTTCAAAACTTCAGTCACTTCCTTCCAAAAACAGGGAAGTGCATCGCAACCCACCTCAAACCTTCATGGCAGTACACTGCCATTTCACCAACACTTCTAGCAACCCCACAACTTCCTCAAACTATTCTCTTTCTCCATTTGAAATACTCCAAAGCACTCAAACACATTCACAACAATTCCAAACTCTCAAGAGTCTCTCAGCAGCAATATCTCTCTCTCTCTCTCTCAAACCATTTTGGCAGAGCTTTCGCATGCCATTTTCTCCCCAACTCTCATCCATCACTCCTCTATTTATAGGCCTCCATCAACATCTCTTCATAACCCCATTGAAGACAAAAGGCCACTGGACGCATATTAAACCATCCAGGCATTTAGATAACCAAGCTTTTCATTCATGGCGTCAGTTATCATCTCCATTTATAGGTAATATTCTACGTCTCTTCATATTCATAAGGCCAAACGTTGGTGCCCCTTAATGTCCAGACGCATTTAATGATGATCCACTTCATCTTCAGACGTGTATAACGCAGACCAGAAGTTTCTAGGGACGCTTTTTAGCTTCCAAGCGACCATTTAATTTGGCAGTTGATTGATTTTAATGAAGGACGATCGACCGCCCTTTTGTCAAATGCCCACCAATTTATTTAGAAAACTTTTTGTTTTCTTGCCAGTCGCTTGATGCTGGTTGATTGACATTTTGTCGAACGACCGCCGAGGTCGACCGCTGTCATCAAACGTCAATTTTCGCATAATTCTCCAGATCATGTAAATGCACAAGTTAAATAACGTGACAATTACGTACGTACGTCAACCTATATATATATATATATTGTATTGAAATCATAATCTAAGGTTATAATTGTAATTGCAATATGTTCCATATCCAATTATATCCAAACTTCCAATCCTTACAATATCCTTACTATATCCAAATACTTCCAATTACGTTCAAATATATTTTCTCTTTGGCCAACACTTAAATTATTCAACTATCTATCATCCATCCCTTAATACTCAAAGTATATATTCTATAACTCCTCCTCCACCTTATTCTTTTATTAAATCCAATACACTCCAAAATATAATAAACCTTATAACTTCAATTTTATTATATCCAAGTGCATTTTCTCTTATTAATCCACTGACTGCCAATCACTAACTCAGTCGTAATATCATCTTTTCTAAATTCAAGTATCATCAACAATTCTTTAAATAACTCTAAACCTTTTCTTAAGCTAATTATGAACATAATGGGGTATCATAATTCGCTTGTTCCAAATACGTTTCTCTTGACCAATATTTTCAAACAGTCTAATTCCACTCCTATCATCCCAATTTATCACATAAGGCTTGTGCTTAGCTCAACAAAAATTCAAGATATTACAGAAACAGTCAATGACACGATTGAATGCCTATAAGTTCGATCAAAGAGTGACTTCTCGAAATAGTCAAATATAAGGTGACTCCCTGTAATAGTCAAGGGTTGACATCCCGTAATAGTCAAAGGGAGACACCCTTAGAATTAGTTTTTGTAAATGGTTTAATTGACACCCGTAAGTCAATTAGTTAGTGAATCTCCAAGTGGAATCTTGGAGCGCGGACGTAGGCGGATTTGCCGAACCGCGTAAACAAACTTTGTGTGAATCTCTTATCCCTTATCTCTTTATATTTCTACATTTTATGTTTTAATTGTATACGATAAATCACATAGAGATTTAGAGATTAAATATCGCACGAAAATACTAGTACACTATATTCACTTCTCCTTTGTAGGCGTATATCAATCCTTCAATTGGTATCAAAGCGGGATTAAAATTTGTTCGTTTGTGATATTGTTTATTTGGTCCATACTATATAAATTTATTGGTTGAAATACTTTGATATATATTGTTTATATTTTTTTTATCATGGCCTACAATATGCGTAGTGAAGGACAATCTACCATTAGACCTCTATTTTTTTTATGGAAACAATTATTTGAATTGGAAAATTAGGATGAAAATTTACATTCTATCTATTGACTATGAAATGTGGAAAATTATAGTGAATGGACCATATATTCCTCTTAAGCATGTTGATGGATTAAATGTACCTAAATTAGAAGATGAATTCAATGATAATGATTTTCGAAAATTGAGTTTAAATGCTAGGGCTATTAATCAATTATATTGTGCTTTAAATGCCGATGAATTTAATAGAATCCAAAGTTGTGAAAGTGCCCATAATATTTGGAAACTTCTTAAAGTTACTCATGAGGGCACTAATCAAGTAAAGAAAAATAAATTAAGTATGAGTATCCATGATTATGAATTGTTTTGTATGGATAATGATGAGACTATTAGTTCTATGTTTACGTACTTTACTAACATTACTAATAGTTTGAAATTGCTTGGTAGAGAATATACTAACAAAGAGTTGGTTCATAAAATTCTTAGGTGTCTACCGAGCAAGTGGCTACCGAAGGTGACGGCAATTCAAGAGGCTTGTGATCTCACAACCTTGAAGATGGAGGAACTCATCGGTTCCCTTATGACACACGAGATCACTCTTATGTGCCACAAGAAGGAGGAAGAAAAGGAGAATACATTAGCTTCTAAGCCAATTGCATTTAAAGCCTCCACAAGCAAAGAGGATAATTCTGGGGATGAGGACGACTCCAAAGACATTGACGAAGAATTAAACTCCATCACCCAAAAATTGGATAAACTCCGTCAACAGAGGAAAGAAAAAAAGGAGAAGGGCATTGTGTGCTATGGGTGTGGTAAACCCGGACACTTATCTATCGAATGCCCCAAGGAACGAATAAAATTCAAAGTCTCAAAGAAGAAAGCATTAAAGGCCATATGGGATGTAGCGAGGAGTCCTCTACCGAAATAGAAGAAGTCTCCCACATTTGCTTTATGGCTGAAGGTAATGAGGTAAACTCTTCTAGAAATTCAAATTTTGATAATGATGATGATGATTTATTTGATGCATATAATGAATTGTTAAAGAGTTTTGAGAAACTAAATGAGAGGTATAAATCCTTGAAAAAGAAAAAGAAAAATTTGATCAAAGAGCATGCAAATTTTACTAGATCTTTAGATGATCAAATTTTAGAATTGAAGAGCATAAATACTATGTTGAATGCTACTATTAAAACTTATGAATGTAGCAATAGTGATTTGAAATTGAACAATGATGATTTAAATGCTATTGTGCATAAATTCACAAATGGTAGTAAAAATTTTAATATGATGTTAGGGAAACAAAGGGTCACGTTTGATAAATCCAGAATTGGCTATGACCCTTTTACTAAAAAGAAGAATTATAATTATTTCTTTGTTAGTCCTACTATTTGTAATTCTTGTAATTGTATAAGACATAAGTCATTTGTTTGCCCTTTACAATCAAATGTTCATTTGAAATCTAATTTAAATTTTAAACTTAGTTTGAATTCTAAATTTGTGTGGGTTCCTAAAGGAACCAAACCTTTAATCAATGGACTCAAAATGGTTTGGGTACCAAATAATGCAAAATGACTTTTGTTGTAGGTTGGAGATTCTCCCAAGGAGCATAAATGGCTTGGATAATGGAGTATCCAAAAATGAAAAGGGGAGAAGCTTCAAGTTTGCCTCCAATGCATAAAATGGAAATAATAAATTGGTTGAGGTACAAAATTTGCTTGAGTTTGATTAATCGGAATTGATTTCAGATTTTGCTTGGTTGGAATTTTTTTTGGAATCATTATTATGGATTTGATTTTGGATTGAATTGATAGATATCATAGATTGTGAATTTAATAAACTCTGCAATTGGTATCTAGGTTTTGAATTGTCTATTATCTCTTGATTTTGTTAGATTAAATTGTTTTGCCTTTTTGAGATTATTTTGATATCTCCCTTGAATTACATTTAGTTATTGATATAGGGGGAGAAGATAAATTTGTATAGAGTTTATTAACTTGGTTTGAAATGTGGATTTTAATTTTAATTTTGATGAATTTACTTCCGCTAGGCTCTGACTTTGATATTTCCCCCTAGATTGAATTTGCTTGGTGGAATACTCTTTGTATCTTTGATTTCATTGGTTTATATTTGTTTAATACTTCAATTGGTTGTTTGAAATTGGAAATAGTTTTAACTCAACAATTGGTATAATTTGAATTATTGAAGTATGAGAGTTCAATATGGTTTAAGGATATTCATCCCTAATTAGGCCGAATTTTAACAATGATAGTATGTAATTATGTTCAGACCAAAAAGGTCAACCGCATACTTACAAAAGGTCGACCGTTTCATTGATTTTATGTTAGATTTTTTGACCTAACCCTAATTTTAAATGACCTCATCGGCGATTTCCAGCGACTCCTCCGTGCTCTCCCTCACTTTCCGACCGTTGCTTCCTTGCTCAAGCTTCTCTTTGTCATTTTCAGTCCCTTCAATCCTCATCTATGATGTCTAGGTGGATCGAAAAACAAACTAGACGAGGTAAATCTTCTCAGTCATGTTCAGAAGAGTTTTCTTACTGTTTTTTTTATCAATGCTGAATGCAAGGCCAGATATGAAGTAGGCCTTTGATTTTATCTAAGAAAATCTCTTAGGATTGTTTAGGAAATCTGAATTTAGAGGAAATTTACAAATTGATGGGTTTGTTTGAGCTTTTCGATTTTGACAGTCCCTATTTAGAAGCTCCTATCCAAATGTTTTTTTTTCTAATCTTGAGTATAGTCCAAGACCGTTAAAAGTGACGAGCTTTGTGTATGGAAAGAGTATTTGTTTAACTCCCAACAACATCAATTCTTTGTTGGATTTTGAGCAAGGGTATGGATATGAGGAGTTCTATACAAATTTGAGGGATCCAATTTTTTTTCATTCATATTCTGATATAAGTTTCTTACGGAAGATTCTTAAAGATCTAGAACATGGTTTCTTGGTCAAACCCAAGGCACGAGATTTAAATGTTAAGGCACGTGTGATCTATCACAGTTTATCGCATAATTTGGTTCCGAGAGAGGATCACATGACAATGTCAGCTGTATGGACCTTTTGCTCAAGCATATTTATCATCATAAGCCGTTCAATGTTGGGTATATTATTCTTCAAGTGATGATCGAAACCGCCGGGAGCAAATTTCAATCATTGCCCTTCAATCTCTTGCTGATGAGAGTTTTTCAATCTCAAGGTGTGCAAATTCTTAATTCGGTGCCCGAACTTCCCCTCCGTTCGGTGGATATTTATTTCGTGCACACCTTGGCACGTATGGGTTTTACCATGGGTGATGATGGTGTGTGGGTGGCTAGAGCACCTAGGGCTGCCGTCCCAGCCTAAATATCGAGTTCCGATGATGACGACAACACCCTAATGCCCAATCCATCTGCTTTAGTCAGCCCATCAGTTCCTCACTCTTCCTCTAGACCATCAGCTTGTGCCTCCTCCTCTTCTACAACATATCCAGCTTCAGTTGAAGAAAGACTCGATTTATTGACAGACTATTTCTTATCTTTTGAAGATAAAGGCCTCGCCTTTCACTCTGAGATTTGGGAACAAATTTGCTTGCATCACAAAAAGAACCTCGCGTTTCAATTCGATGTTTACTCAAAATTAGAGATACTTCAATGCGGAATCACCAAAGTGTCGAATGCGATGTATGGCAGCCAATTCTTTAGTGAGAATAACATTCCTCCTGAGTCTGACTATGTTCCTCCTATCCTCGATGATGATCCTCTAGCAGACCCTATTTAGCCTTAGTCTTTAAATTTTGTAGAATTACCTTAACTCACTGTTTTACTTATTTAGCTTACCTCTAATCTCTGTCATGTATTTTGTGAATGGTATGGTCTGAATCTTGCATAATAGCTTTTGATTGTGAATACTATTTTGGGTCAATTGTGGGCTTATGCATGAAATTAGGGCTTTGTTGGGGAGTGTATAAACAAAGGAAACCATGCCAAAATTTTTCAAAATTTTTCTCTTTTTCTAAATCTTTTTGATAATGTCAAAGGGGAGAAGAACAAGGATTTGTGCATAAAGATTGGGGAAGAAACTTGATTTCAAACATAAATTCATCCATGGAGTTTGTTAATTGGTACTTATTTGGTTTTGAAGTTGGATGGTTCATAATTTTGTTTGATATTCCCTCAATATATTCATATTGATAAATCTTATAAGGGGAGAGAAATTATAACTTGTTAATAATTGGATTAACATTTTAAATTTGCACTTGGTATCTCTCTTAGAAATTTAGTTTCTCATTGTCTGTGGATTACCAATTGGTATATTATTCTTGGTTGTACAACTTTGATCCTAATGTTCAATTACCTCAAATAATTTTATATGTTTAATGACGAAAGAGGGAAATATTTTTATTGAATGAACTTTGATTGTGGTTATCTAAATCGGTATCTTATTTCGGCAACATAATTGTATTTTAATGCTTAATATTCCCTTCAAAGATGTTTTAAAGGAGGAGAATAATTTTGTGTGTCAGAATGAATTTTAATCTTCACTTGTTTTAAACTCACCTCCTCATGGATTGCTTTTTTATTATGACAAAAAGGGAAGAATAATAAGTTGTTTTAATGAATTAAAATAAGTTTGTATGGATTAATTGTTTGATATATTACATAAATTAAGGGGGAGAAATCTAATATGCAATAATATATGCACATGCTTAGTATTTTTAGAATAAACAACTTATTGAATTTTGTCATCATCAAAAAGGGGGAGATTGATAGTCTTTTTGTTAGCTTAGTTTTATTTTGATAATGACTAAATGATGTTTAATTTAATGGAATCAATAAGTTGTTATTGTGTTTTTATAGATATTATTCTTATACTCGTATTTATCGAAAATACCCATATTGAGGGTATTAAAGTGTGCTAACATGTCTATATAGGTCCATGTAGGGAATATGTATCGTTTCGGGACTTAGGAAAATCAAAAATGATGAAAAAGAGCAAAGGGTCGACAAAACTTGACAAAGGGTCGACCAAGTGAAACTACCCAGTTAGAAAGGGTAGACCGTAAAATAAACAGATTACTTTGAAGCAGTCGACCGCGGAGAAGGTAGATTCCTCCACAGTTTGTTTCCAACGGGCAGAACTCTAACGGCTAGTGAAAAGGTCGACCTAAGGGCAAAAGGTCGACGGTTCAAGCAGTGTTTATATATTGAAGACGCTCCAAAGCTCAATGCAATGAACGAAAGAAGTAGCAAAGCGCTGGCAAAATTTCTACTTGACTTCTCGATCAATTTGTGAGCAATTGTAATACAACTCTCCTCACTCATAAACTTATGAGTTATTTTTGGGAGAGTTCGAATCTAATTTTTGAGCTTTACATTTCTAAATATTATTGTGCGTTATTGTAAAGGGTGACACCCTAAGAATTTGTCATACAAAGGTGACACCCAGAAACAGTCAATGACATGATTGAACGCCCGTAAGTTCAATTAAAGAGTGACTCCCCAAAATAGTCAAATATAGGGTGAAGCTATAACGCCCCGATAATTTAAAACCATTTTTCCTTATTTTAAAAATAGGTCGTATAAAATTTTTCGTTTAAATTGTTCAACATTTAAAAATTCACTTGAAAGAGATATGTATCAGAGTAAAACATGCGGAATAATAATAGAGATTCAAAACATAGTTTCAATTATTTAGCAAAAGTCCTAAAGTCTCTGAATACAATTGTTCTTAATATTCAAAACACTACTATTATCAAATTACCAAAATACCATTTTTCATCAAAATACCAATAAGTCCCAAATCACGTAAGCCACACCCAACAGGTCAAATCGGTTAATAACACGGGGGGTCATCTTGGAACGCCTCTTCCTCAACTGGTATGTCATCATCATTATAGAGATCACCTACATTACGGGGAAAACAATGAGCCTAGGGCCCAGCAAGAATCAGAATTAAATGCAATGCAGATGAATGCGTGATCATATGTTGCATTACAAAAGAGAACCATATCTCTTCTAGAAGTCAAGGTGGAATACTTCCTAGGGTCATATGGCTTAACCAGCCACTCCGATGAGAAAATATATCCATCGGGGGTGTTTCCACAAGCCGTTATCCTCACTTTTGTTGAAGACGTTGGGGGTTTCAGAATGGAGGAAGTGTGAACCCTAGATTCCACGTAGCTAACTCTCTTTTCACATTGCTCTCTATGTGGGAGTATCCTACTGTATGGAAAGTCACCAAATCACCCGAACCCCCATACGCCTATTTACATATATTAGGTATGACACACGATATGTAAACAATTTCATAAATCCTAGGATGATGCATGAATGCCACAAAATAAATCACAATATGAACATACAAAGGAATCACAATTCAGCATGGTCATCATTAACTAAGGAACATTCATGTTTATACAAGTCGAAGTCGATATCATTTATTGTTTTATTTATTGATAGTTATGAGCAATAATAACAACTCTAAATCCATTCGCAAGGTTCACTTCAACTATATTTACACTACTCTATGCGGGTTTACCAATTCAATTCAAGTAACCACATTATAGGCATGCTTTCAATGCAATGATACTAAATATGAGCAGGAGAATAGTTTACAATACTCTAAATCCATGTTTCACAACATTCAGATTGGGTCCATGCTCAAACAATGATATTTGCAAGAACTTCAGCTATAGTATCAAAGTAAACAGAGCCATCATTAATAGCACACTTAAGTCCATTTCTTTGTGCTCCCACTATTAGATTCCAAAGTCCATGCTTGTCATTTAAGAGTAAAGTCTAAGCATTGACTGTCTATGTAAAAGCATAACAACTCCAATTTCAAGTAACTTAAACAGAACTTAGAAAATCCAAAGTGATCAAACCATACAAAATCATACAAAACCCATAATATAGGGCCTCCTTTGGCTAACTACAATTCCAATTTTTAGCTCAATATCCAATTCAGTATCCAGTAGCAAAACCGCAGCCAATCATAATTAGAACAACAGCCACAAGGAGTTTCTATTCCAAATCAAAACAGTATGAATGGTTAATTCACTCCCAAATCATCAAACTTGACTTAAATAGGAGATGCATAATCCAAATCAATAATTCCCAAAATCAATCCTTACCTTTTCTTCACTTCACAGATGGACAACAACCTTCCAGCCAGGGTAACACTCCAATGTCACCCCACAACTCACTATACTTCACTTAACCCACAATTTATTTCACACTCACAACACAATACCTCATTCACGTTTTCTAGAGAGGAACACAGAGGAGAAGACTTACCTGTATAGACGAAGGCGAGAAAGAAGACGTCAGCTGCAACAGAGGATAACCTGAAGAATAGACTGACCATCGCACAGTCTAAGGAAGGGAGGTCCATTGAGGAGATGCCAAGTGGAAAGCTTCCACACCTATGGGGAAGGACTAGACGTGCAGCAAGGAAGTTTGGGGAGAGAGTTTGTTGAGTGGGTTACGAAATTGGAAGAGATAGAGAAGGGAATTATAAATGGGTTTCTCGAATGTTTTAGGTAATTCGAACGAGATCAGTCATCCGAAATCGATTTCAGACAAGAAGGACGCGTCCGAAAACTCACCAAAATTGGTATAGATTCGTTTTCTCCTCGTCCACGTTAGATTTCAGATGAGACAGATGTGTCTGAAATGTCCTAAAAAATTGTACAGATTCATTTCATCCACGTCCGAACCTCGTTCGAAAATGCACCTGTACCCGTTTTTCTTAATTTTCACACTTGTATTATTTTCCAATATCAACCATATACTTCCCAAGTATAATTTAATGTGTACCGCCACGTAACATGATATAATATTCATATATATTACTTATCCAAAATTTAATACATCAACAAAGCAGGGAAAAATATTTTTGGGGTATTACAGAAGCCCCGTAATAGTCTAAGGTTGACGACTCGTAATAGTCAAAGGGTGATGCCTTTAAAATTAGTCTTTGTAAACGGTTTAATTAACACCCGTAAGTTAATTAGTTAGTGAATCTCCAAGTGGAATCTTGGAGCGCTTACGTAAGCGAGTTTGCTAAACCGCGTAAACAAACCTTGTGTGAATCTCTTATCCCTTATCTCTTTATATTTTTGCATTTTATATTTTAATTGTATACGATAAATCACCTAAGGATTTAGAGATTAAATATTGCACGAAAATACTAGTACGCTATATTCACCCCCCCCCCCCTCTCTCTCTCTCTATAGGCGTATATCGATCCTTCATAAAGATGCTACTAGAAAGGCATATGGGGGTCGTTTGCTGGGTGATGACTCCGTCTTTTCCCTATCTACATGAGTGTTGGGTATACTCCGTGGGTCATTAAGCAAAATTATTTTGGATTTTGAGCTATGGATTCACCTGGGTTCTTTCTTGTGTGTAGGCCTGTGAGGTTTGAAATTAAGATCTAAAGCTTGAGTTTGCAATCTTTTGGCATTTCTCTTTGTGTGGGCCTGTGTAGGTCTAAGATTAAGAATCCTTACCCTTGAAACGTTGTACGTGTCTCGGTTCCTCGTGGTTTTTTGAGCTGGTCTGGGTCGTTTGAAATCTGTAGTTTGGGTTGGAATTTCTGTCTGCTTTCCCAAAATTGATTTTGCGTAGTAACTGTTCTTGTGGATCAGAGACTATTGGTTCAAGTCTCTAGGTGGGCCTGTTTCGCGTGTGCTCCCCTGTTAATGTAGACCTCTGTGTAGGTTGTTAGAAATACTTGGTCTAGGAACTATAGTCGTTCGATGGGTGTTCCAGAGACTATAGTGGGGGTTCTTTGATTAAGACTTTTTTGGTTTTCGCTCAGAAATGAATCGTGTTTTCATGATGTTCACGCGTTCGTTTCCTATGACTGTCATGTCCGATCTGCAAGTTGAAGTCTGACTGATAGGATACAAATGCTTCAGGTTAGTCAGAATCCAAGTGCTCGCTTTGAAGTTTTCCCCATTTTGCCTTAGGGTTTATGCGCCTTGGATATGTCGGAGGACCTCAGAGTCTCGATTCTCGTGTTAGTTGTTCTGTTAGAAGACCGTTCGATCTTGATGATTGCCTTCTGTCATTTTCCTTGTTCTGCAGCCAGTGTCGGTGGTTGGTGAAGACCCCATGCATGGTCGACGCTGTCGTTTCTCGTGCAAAGAGCTTTACCATGTTGTTGGTTTCGACTCATTTAAGTCAATGTCAGTTTTTCTTGTCTTGAACCGTTCCTCTGCTAGAGCGGTGTGTTTTAGATCCACTTTTGCAAGGGCGGTGCAGTCACGTAAGTCATGCACTCGTCCTTTGTAAGCGTCGCGCTTGTCTGAAGTCTGACAGATGGGACGACGATGTTCCTAGCTAGAAGTGTTCTAAATTGCCTATCTTGAAATTGTATTCCTTGGCTCCTTGTCATAACTTGGAATTTTTGCGCCTTGGTATGTTAGGGATCATAGTGGTTCGATCCCGCTTCTTGTTGATCTATTCTGGAGGATTGTTTGGTTCGATTAAATCGTAATCCTAGTCTCCATTATTCTTCGTATTGAGATCCTTCTGGCATTCATGGGTCTCAAGTTGTTCAGCCGATGTTCGTGTTCTGCACTCGGAGTCATTCCTTCAGTAAGACGAAGTGTGTTGGATTCTTCCAAGACCTCTCTTGGAATGAGAGCTGTTGTTGGCCCTCAGTTGGTAAAGTCTCTTCTTTTGTGGGATTGTGGAACGTCCTTTTTCCATATGGGCTCCACATCGTTTAAATTGCTTCCTTCTTGGGAGTGGTGCTGGTGGTTGTTGTAGTTGAAGCCAGATGGCGTTTTTGCTAGTCAGTTGGGTGGTGTTAACACTTGGCTAGGTTCCATGTTATCGGTTGATTGGGAACATGGGTTGCACTTCCCAATGGATTAGTGGCGTGTCCCTCAACCAAAAAATCTGGTTTCCCTGTGGCTTGCTTCTGACCTCTACATTGATCTTGCCGTGGTGTTTGGAAGGTTTGTGTCAGATTTTGAAAAATCTGAGATCCCAATTGTGGAAATTGTTTCTTGCGAGGGTGGTTTGCGTGTTGGCGAACTCGCAAGCAAGGATTTATTTCGCTTGTTTCCGTTGAAAAACCCTTTGTTGTTGCAGGTGATGTTGTCTCCTGGGCTCTGTTTGTTTCATGTCAGAGCCTGTTCTTTCTCTGTATTGATCGAGTATGTTGTCCTTAGAGAAGTTGACTTTCCTGACTATTTGGTTGGCCTTGTCGTTGTCCTTGAAGATTTGGATCGTTGTCCTGATGCCGCCAGCAGTAGTTCGCTGGAGCATCTCTTGTTGTCAGCTTCGTGTTTTCTGTTATGGGATTGGGCACTTTGCGTTTCTGGTCTTACCCTTTGGTTTGACCAGTGCCCGGTTCCCTTCAAAGTTTGTGTTGTTGTTTCGAACCTGCTGTTTGTTGATCCACCATTGTTCTAGTGTGAATTTCCTGTTCGGTAGTTGGTTGTTTCTCGTTATGGTCATACCTTTTGGGTTTGACCGGGGTTCGTTTGCTTTCGTGGATATTAGTTCCAAGTTTAGACTTGCAGTGTTTCATTTGAAATCTTGTCTTGATTCTCTGGAATTGCGTGTTGGGTAGCAGTAGCTGTCTAAAGCCGCGCTAGAATTCATAGATTTCTGAGCTCTGTTGGCTGTTAGGTCTATATTAAGGTCACTCTTTCTTGTTCAAGTTGTTGTTGTTTGTGTGGAACATGACACGTGTTGGGTTCGTGTTGGATATTTGGGTCCGGGTGCGCTTGTGTTTAAATGCCGGTTGGTGTGTGGACCATGTCTGACAGTTCCTGACTGGTGTTGCATCAGACGGTCTGTTTTGAATATGTCAGACACTTGGTTTTGGTAGTGTTATGATGCGTCAAAGCATGGTGGTTACTTATGAATCTACGAGATTGGTTTTCATTGGATGTTAGGTTACCTGGTCACTTTGGTTTAGGTGCGAAGTCCTATTCCTTAATTCGATAGAAGTCTTTAGTTTCGTAGGACTCAAATTCTCTCTCTTGTTGGGCTTAATGCTTGGACAGCAAGAAGTCAGAGAGTGTTGTTTAGTTATGATCTTAGTTTACAGTATTGCTCAGGTGTGGAGAGTGTTTTGATAGGCACTCTAAACCTAGGTCCTACCAATGTCTTCTTCTTTTCCAGTTCCTGACGTGTTTCCAATCGAGGAATCCGTTAAGTCACGTCTCGGAGGTTGCGAGACTCCACATCGGTTTGTTGCTGTGTGAGCCGCTATTGTAATACCCCGACTTTTTAAGTAGGTTGATTATCGGGGTATTACCAAAAACGCATTCGTTAAATTATATATTATGGAAATAATCGTAATCTTAGATAATAACAATACATTAAATTATAAAATATTAAATTAATATAAAGAGTTAAATGAGTTGTTTATACATATATATATATATAT
>CM039470.1:16079362-16091502 GCA_022433065.1 Begonia loranthoides | reverse complement strand
CGGTGACGTTGCTGATTATATATATATGTAATATAAATAAAATAATAATAATAATTAAAATTAAAATTTGAAATGAAAAGGAGAAATGGCCATTTCTCCTCTGGAAGAATGCCGAAGAACGCCGAATGGGGAGGGAGAGGACTCCAGCGATCGGAGCTCGCGATGATGAACGACGAATGGCGACGGCGAGGCGACCTCCTGGCGAGCTGCGGCGGCGAACAGAGAGCGAAGGCGACGCGAGTCGCGGCTAGGGCTCGAAGTCGGAGCTCCCGCTGGCGTGCTTCTGGCGACGGGTTCCGGCAGCAATTACGACGACGAGTTTAGGTGAGCTCCGACGAATTTCCTCCTCCTTTGCATTTGGGTGTTAGTGTGTTGGCAGGAGGCGATTTCAAGGATGGCAGGGGCTGCTCGCAACTGAACAAGGACTGGCGGCTCGGTTGAAGGCTGTGGTTTGGTCCGAGTAAAAATTGTCTGCCGACACACGATGGGGAGCCCACCTTACTGAAGTGGCTGTCGGGCATGGCAAAAACAAAGGGGATATGCTGTCGGGTGAGATTATTGAGCTTAGCAGGAGGGAATTAACGCAGTGGTTGGGGTTGTTGACGAATTGAGGAGGCTGTCCAGAGAGAAATCATTGACAGTAGTGGATAAAATGGGCAGAGAGAAATTGAGAGAGAAGGGAGGGAGAACTCTTCTATGTGGCCGTGAGTCCTTTGGAAGTGCAGCAGGCCGTGAGATGCCTTCAGTTTATGGGTATGTGTTGTTCCTGTTGGTGATAAATTTAGTTGAGATTTAGTTGTGGAATTCTGGATGATGATTGTTGGGAGAGATAAAATGAAAATGGTTTTGCATGTTGTGTTTGAATTCTAGCATTTGCCTATGTGTCTTTAAGATTTAAAGTCATGTGATACTAAGATATGTTGGTTTTGTTAAATGAAAGGAGCCATTAAGTTATTTTGATTTTGAAGCCCTGGTTAATCATAATGCAAAGTTTTGTTACGAGAATTAAGTTGTTAATTTCCAGTATTGATTCTGCTCTTGTGTTGAATTCTAGAGATAGCTGTTGTGGGTTTGATTCAGCGACTTATATGCTGTGATGGTCCAGTTTCGATTATGAAGGTTGATTAGTGATATATGATAGTTAAAGTAGATTGTTTTGGGGTGTTGGTTTGGTCATTAGCCATGGTGGGTGTTGTTAGTGTTTCGTTCTATTATTTGGAATGTTATGTTCCATTCATGGATCTAATGGAAAGAATAGGGCACAATGAAAGATAATGAGATGTGTTAGTTGTTGTTGGACATCTACTGTTGCGTTGTTTGGTTATTATTGGCTGCATTTTTGGACGTTAATATATGAATAATGCTCCTTATTAGATGACTATTGGTTTTGGTTTCGGTCCAATTATTGGAATAAAGATATCATGAGAATTTGGTAAAATAGTTTATGACTCGATTCAAATATTATTATTGGGCTTTGGTATATGGGCTAGTAATTTATGGATAAAATCTTATTGGTTTTCGCTATACGTTAAGCTTAGCTTCTAGACGTTATTGATTGAGATTAATTAATTAAGCTAAGTTATAATTAACAAAACGGTTTCGTTTAGGAAACTCTAGTAAGCGATGTATAAGAATTTAAGATAGAAAAAGACGACGAATGATTAATTGATTTGATTAATAATTATAAGTTATTAAATTGTGAAGGTACAAAGAAGAAGAGAAGAAGAATAATGGCTAACCGCTAATGTACGTTAAAGCTTCGAGGTAAGGAATGGGTTGTCTTGGCCTTGTGCCCTACACCCAAGTAAAGTGTGTGTGAATTGTTTCGTGTTGAAGTCGATTATTCTTATTGTTTTACTAGGATGATACTAGGAAATGAGAATGAATTAAGTTAGAAAAAGTACGAATAAACTAGATGAATGATGAAATGAAAAGAAAAGTATGATGAGAATGATAAATGATGAAATGATAAGAAAACGTATGATGAGAATGAATGAACGAAAGAACGAAAGGATAAGGGTTTTAATAGCATTGTGTAAGTCGTTTCAGATTTTACTGTTTCTGTAAATTATGGATTTTGTACATGTTATTTTTGGATCTGGATAGGAATCTTCTGGTTCTAGGTTATATATATTCAATTATTGACGCTTAACCATGTTTCTATGTTAGACTGTTTTCGAGGAACATGTTAGCTTTCGATAATAAGTGTTGCACATTACTTTATGTTCATGTCATTTCAATTAGTATTCCTATGCGCGTTTACTTATCATTATATATTCAAGTTCATGTTATGCAGTGTGTTTCATGATAATAGAAACCAAGTAGGGGGTAACCATCAGAATGGTGCTCACATGCATGAGTGAGGAAGAACGAAATGAAAACGAAAGAACCCTAAAGGCGGGTATATGCTAGAAATAGAATGAAAGAACCCTAAAGGCGGGTATATGCCGGGATAGAATGAAAGAACCCTAAAGGCGGGTATATGCCGGGACAGAATGAAAGAACCCTAAAGGCGGGTATATGCCGGGACAGAATGAAAGAACCCTAAAGGCGGGTATATGCCGGGACAGAAAGAAAAGAACCCTAAAGGCGGGTATATGCCGGAAATAGGGAGTTGGAGTAGATGGGTAGCCCAAACGGCTAGGCCATCTCAAAGGAAAACCTCAAATCTCCAAGCTCTATGTACGAGTAAGAAACGAACAAAGAAAAAGAACGTAATGAAAGAGTTGGATTGAGTGGCCCTCAATCTAACAAAGACTAAAGAGAGAATGCATGAATTGTTTTCCCCATCTCCTTACTGAGCGTAAGCTCACGTCCTTACTTGTGGTGTAGGTACAATGACGAATAGATAGTAAACAGATAAGAAGTAAATGAGAAACGCATAACGAGGCAGAGATGGATGATTTCGCACGCACAGGATTCGGGCTGGTAAGACAAAGATAAAGGAAAGTAAACAATGATGAACCAACGATACTAAAGAAAAGAAAAAGGTTATGAATTAACAATTTAATTTTCAAGTTTTATTTGATAGACGTAATGTTTGAATGTTTTAGTAATTCTTTTGAAAGATTTCTTACGTTTCCGCTATGATTTACAAAGGACTATTTATAACGTTTCTGCAATAATTTAAATAGATGATTTTAACGCTTCCGCATATGTAATAATTTCACAACTAGTTTTAAGAAAGAGTTAGTAGCGATTCGGATTTGCGCACTCTGATTTGTTTTAAAAAGAAAATTTCAAATTTTTACGCATTTTAATGATTTACGAAAATCTAGGTCGTTACAGCTATAGCCAATTAAACTCCCTTGGTTGTTTTCCTTCAAGATGTATAAGTCATTTCGCTAGAGATCGTTTCGTTTGTCGATCGATCAATATGGCTATTCCTTTGTTTCTGTTCGGGTGACCCTCTCTTGCCTTTGTTGGGTTGTCAGCTCATCGTGAACTTCGCTCATTTCACGATAGTTCCTCTCATTGTTTGTTTCGAACATGTTCTTGAATTTTTGTCATGTTCTAGGCTTGAGAGAAGCCCCAGAAGTAGACAATCGTGTCCTTTCGAGGAGATTTTCTTGATTCATGTGCTTTGAGTATCACACTTAGAAGAGAGTTTCTTAAGAATTCGCGTTTTGGGTTTGTTTTAAGTTTCACGACGAAACTTTTTTTAAAGTGGTTAAGATGTAAAATCCGTGATTTTTAAATAATTTAAAAAATGCCACGTGTAAGTTTTTCGTGAATTTTCAGTCAAATTTAGAATAGTTGACTTGTTTTGTCGCGTAATAGCAACGTGCACGTTTTTCAATTAAATAGTCAAATTGAGTTTTCCAAGCTAAAATTTGTTTTCGGAAGGGTTTGATAAATTATTTTGGCTAAAGAAATTATTTTCGGTTGGTGTTTTAAACTAATCGGGTTTTAAATCGGGATAACGTAATATATATAATATATATTTTTTCAATATATTATATGTATTAATATTATTAATTAAATTATTTTTTTTAAAAGCAATATGAAGAAGAAGAAACTTTGTGCGTCTGCTTCTTCCTTCTTGGACCGAGAGAGACACCCGAGCGAGAGAGAGACGAGACGACGAGCGGGAGAGGCAGAGCAGCTTCGCGAGGTCAATGACGCCCGGTGGAGGCTTCTTTCGGTCCAGCTTTCCTGTTCGCAGGCGGTTGCGCAGTCCGTTCGGGGAGACTTCGCGAGGGAGATCCATTTTTTTGGCCGACAGACGCTCGGTCGGTCAATGAAATCCCGATCAAGGGCTGGCATTCTCTTCCTCGGTGCACTCAGCGTGAGTAATATTGATTATTCAATCAATTGGGTTTAACTGCTGCCTTTGATAAAACTCCCGAGTGTCACCCTAGTTTGCTGCGATTTTGGGGATTTTTAATTTCAGTTCGGTTGAGATTTTATTATGCGATTGGATTGTGCCTTGTTGTTTACTGTCTTCGTTAGAAACATCTGACGGAGTTTTGTCCAGTTAGTGTGCCGCAGTTAATTTGCTGAGTATTGGGAAATTCTCCCTATTTTTATTACGGGTTCATTGGAGAACCCGAGGGGTTCCCTCTTTTACTGCTGGATTGTGTTCAATTCTCATTTTGGTTACTGCCTGGGATAGATGTTGAAAGCGTTACGCAGCTATTTTGGGTTGTCTGAATTCTATCTCCATTAAGTGTTAAATCTGCTGTTTTGGATAAAGGGAAATGCTGATAATTGTGTTTCCTGTTTGATGTGTTGAACTGTGAAGGAAATGTTCTGTTTCGGGGAGGGAATTATAGGAATGTTGCATTGTTTAATCCATGCTTCAAATTACGGAATGTATGGTGCCAAATTGAGTTTTGGTTATGAAATTGGTTGAGTTAAATCTCCATGTTGGATTCTTGTTTTCAGGCTGACCCATTTGGTTTTGTTTAGTGTTGTTGTCTTGATGACATCCCAAGAATAAGTTGTTATGGTTGAATGGTCCCTCGATGAATCCCGAGGAGCTAAGTTTAGTTTTGGGTTATGTTTTGGATTCTAAATTAGAGAATAAAACTATGAAGTGTTGTGCTAAAATGATTTTAGTCCCAGTCCTAGTTACATATTCACTAGTGAAACTATTTTGAATTCTTTTGCCTCCTTTGTGAAGAACTCCCGAGGCAGAGTCTTGTTTTGGTTGCTGTCGAGAGATGTTCTTGAGAATATTGTTCTCTTGTCTTAGCTTTATTTATTATCCTGCAACCTTGAATTTCTGTTGGAGAGGCTATAGATGAACATATATGCTCGGTTGTTTTAGTATATGTTATGTCCATTTCTCGCTGCTTGTTAGACGATGTTGAGGAAGTAATGTCGTGTTCAATTTGGGTTTATGGTTGATAACCCAATGATAGTGATTTTGATTCCTATTTTTGGTTGCGCTTTTACTAATGGATGTTAAGCTTAATTCAAAGTATTGGTTGAAATTCTAGTTTTGTTACTAAGTTGGGATTCGGGGTTAACCTTAGAAATTGTCTTGAATTCTAATATTGTTTAAGACTTGTCTGTTAACCCTTGTACATTGATGAGATGTTGACACTGACCTTGTTGTAGGTTTTGGAGGTGTTAGATGTTTCAACCTTTCACTTAGGACAGCGCGTGGAGCGGGATTGTCAGTAAGTGTATTGTGGTCGCCATCGAGTAGGGATCTTTATACCTTATGCACTGTATTGCATCATGCTTTTTAAAACTACTATTTGTGGACTAGCACACCTGAAAACACAGGGACTATTCGACAGCACGTCAGTTTTTACGTATACGTATGTTTTTTCACTTTTACATTTCGTACATGATTTACTGCAGATATTTGCATATATGTATTGATGATGTGAATTTTGTGCACGTGTTTGGGGATGAATTTTCTTGATGCTTTAGGCACTCTCGCGCTAAAGCATCACGAGGCTATCTTGTCAACCTTCGACTGCGAAAATGTTTGACATTGGTTACGTTGTAATACCCCGATAATATTTTCCTGTATATGCAATGTAATTAATTTTGGAGTAATTAATATATTATATCGTGGGGCGATATGTTGTGGATTAATGTCGTATAAATATGAGAAAATATTAAGAAGCAATTAAAGTATAAATTTTTGTTGGAAAAATGTGCATTAGGGTTTTTGGATGCATGCGGACGACACGAGGACTAGGGATTTCGTCCGAAAATGCATTTCATGTCGTCTCCAGTGTTTTAGGACAATGCAGGACGAGACTACACATCCCAATTCGTCCTTCGCCTGTATCGCGAATTTTCAGACGAATTAGGACGAGCACGGATGATGGTGGATGAGGAGAGTTTGAATCTGTCCAAATTATTGGACGTTTCAGACGCATGCGGACGAGGCACGAATGCCTTCCTTCGTCCGAAAGGACAATTCTAAAGGGCAAAATAATGGATCAAACTAGGTTGGTTCGGCTAGCTTCGAAAACCATTAAGTGGCTCGAATTTCTTTTAGTAAAAAGATGAAAAAGAAATGGGAGATTAGTTAGAATTAGAAATTAAGGAAATAATTAGTGAATGATTACAATGGGGTTATAATTAAAAATGGATAAAATAGAAAAAAAAGGATTAATTGGTGAAGGGAAGACATGAACTGGTTCAGCCGAATCGGTTAACGCAGTTTGAATGCGGGTCTAGAAGTCAAATGAAATAGGAGGGGAATTGGGCATTCTAGCCCGTGGCCATTTTGCGACGAACGAAGAGAAAATGTAACGACCCGACTTTTTATTACCTTTAAAAAGTGCGTGAAATTTAAAACTTTTGTAAAACAACTAAAATCCTTATTAAAACTCTTTATATTAAATCGTAGTGCGTCACAAAAGCCAAAACATTACTAACTCTTTCGATATACTCGTTTAGAAAACTATGGTTATGAAACATTTTCTCAAAACATAGCGGAAGTAAACCATAATTATGAAATCATTAGCAAAATGTAGCGGAAGCAAAACATCATTATAAAATCGTTGGTTAAATCATAGAGGAAGCGTACAACGGAAAACTTCATTTTATAAGCGGACGCATAAATCTTTTTAAAAGATAATAATGAACTTATAGTTTTATATTTACAAAAAACCTTATCTCTTTTACTCCCTTAGCCTGGTCAGCTACAAGATTGCCCATGCAAATGCTTCATCAACTGTTTCATCATCTGTGCATCATTATTGCGTACGTGTACTTACACCACAAGTAAGACCAGTAAGGAAAAGGTTTATGCAGTATGATATGCCTCTCTTTAGTTCTTTTGGAATGAGTATCGCCCCAAACCAATCTTTTCATTATGTTCGTTCGTTCTTTACTTGTTCGTTCTTTCATTGTTTCTATTATCATGATGCATGTATGATATAATAATAACCATAATTTAATAGCGCATATGAGGAAAGTAAATAACACTAACTGAATAATGAATATAAAAGAAAGCAATGATAATTGAACTGTGAATATAAATGAATAACAGAAATTGAAGGCGCATACTAGAGAACAATTATAACATCAAAGTATAACAGCAAATGGCGTACGAAATTTCAGAGCATAGATTTAAGGAAACGGTAAAGTAATCATGGTAATAATTGCGATTAAATTAAACATGCTCAGACAATTAATAGTTTAAATGGAAACATGCTCAGACATGCTCAAACGATAATGAACTGAAACATGCTTAAGAAATAACAGAAACATGCTGAAACATTTGCAATTAGCTCAAAGAACATGCTTAATAATCAGCTGACTGGAAACGTGCTTAATGAATTATATGAGTTAATATCAGAAACATGCTTGCTAATTAGATATGCATGGATAGACAATTAGACAGAAAACATATTATTAGCTCATTTGACTCTAAAGTAAAGCATGATTTAAAGGCATAACTTTCACTAAATTTATAACTGAGTTCATTGTTACGATTATTAAGAGTCGTTATTACAATATTTAGTCTAGTTAATTAAACTTGCTTAATTTAAGGTTACGATTATTATTATAGGTAGTTATCATAGTTAATTAACATACTCAAGGAAGAAAATACGATTATTATTCTAGTTGATTAAACATGCTTTCATCCTAGTTAACTAATCATGCTCAGATTAGTGGAGTCTAGTTGGCTAAACATGATTTAGGAAACTATAATTTACAATTAACACAAAGATGTTTCAACAATGTTAACAGCAGGACGATACAACACTAATATCTATAGTCTATCATTACAAAAAGGAAGACAATAACATTACATTTCAAGACACAATAGCAGGGTAAAGCAGTATGAAAACTATCACTACATAAGGTAAGATAAAAACTTGTATTCACATAGCAGAATCATCGTCAATAAAACTCTTAGTTCGTTCATGCTTATCACATGATCTTTAGTTCATTATCCTTTCATCTTCTCTATTATTCTATAGTAAAGTAAAACATCAAATTGTAGAAGTTGTAAAAGGAAATTGTAGTAAAAGACAATACATAGAATATCAACAAAAGAAATTGCAGTAAAAGACAATACACAAAATATCAACAAAGGAAATTGACACTATTCACACACACTACTTGTGGGTAGGGCTTTGACGGGCAAGACACTACCGAATCCTTACCCTTTATGACGTAAACTACTCACGGACAGCACTCCCAACAACTCCACAGCTCACGGACAGTAGTTCAAGGACTGAACTTAGCTTCACTCACGTATCACTGAAGGACTCTCACAACTCACATTGATAGAACCCACATGAGCTCATAGGGGAAGCTCTCAGGCTAGAACTCTCTCTCTCTCTCACAGGACTCTCTCATTCATAGGAAGGAAAAACTCTCCGAAAAAATGGGAGAGGAATGGCTAAATTGTAGAGCCATTACTGGAAGGGAGACAGAAGTATACCTATCGGGAGAGGGAGAGGCATGGCTGGAGGCGAGGGAAGGGAGAGGAGTGGTGTCCAGCATGGGGTCGCGTCATCGTGTCTCCCTAAGTGCGTATTAATGGACTACGCAACAAGAATTTCTAATATTTAACCCTAATTTATTGCAGATCTGGGATGTTTCGGACGCAAGGACTCATCCTGGTCTCGTCCGCACGCGTCCAAAAGGCACTATTCCTAAGGCAGGATTACACATTTGGATGAAGAATGGCGTTCGGATCTCGCGTCCGCCATCGTCCGAAACTGTCCAGAAATTGGACAGATTCAAATTGACCGTGTCCGCATCCGTCTGCCGTCATCCGCTACTATCTGAATCTATCATTCGGATGAAGGGAGGCTTCCGAATACAGTGTCCACATTCGTCCGAATCTGTCCAGAAATTGGACAAATTCAAAACTCTAGCATCCGCTTGCATCTGCATCCGTCCGGGCTTGTTTGAAACTTCGTGGTACAGGCAAAGTCAAGACATGAAATCATCTCCTGATTCATCCCAAAGTGCTGGGACAACATTCCACACATTTGCGGACGACATTTCTCATCCCCTTGTCGTCCACATGCGTCCGAATTTGCACAGAACTGCCTTTCTTCACATTTTCCCACTTAATTTTTTATCCCAACATATTTTCCCATAAATACACGTCACAATATAACACGTATCAATACGCAATGTAATATATAATTATCCCATGATTTAATTACACCGCGTATACGGGAAAAATGATATCGGGCTGTTACAGAGAGCTAGGAGGTGAGGGAGCGACGAGCAATAGGGAGAAGGAGATTAGATGAGGGTGAACACTCGAACTCGACTCCGGTGGATTCTTTGTGGTGGATGGATGTGCGAGCTGCAGGGTGCTGATGGCGTCGCGGGTCGACGCTAGGGCTCGGGCATCAGGCTCTGTGGGACAAATTGGCGTCGGGTTGAGGTGTGCCCTGACGCTCTGTCGATTTCTGGTGACCGGCGACGATGGAATGGCGATGACAAGGATTGGCATCAAGGGGTGGCTACGAATTCCAGCCTCGTGACAAGGCAGGGGGCTGGCAGTTTGCGAGGATTGGCTGGAGCGGGTTGCGGTTTGGTTCAAACCAGTCCATCCATGGCTCATCCTGCTCTGTTTGAAACTGACAGTGAGACATGCGTGGACGTGTGAAGAGAATGGTGATGGCAGGGCATGGCTTGGGGGACACCCACGGGAGTTTGTGGTAGTGGCAGGATATGGAGTGCCTCTTTTGTGAGGTAGAAATGTAGAGGAGCTGGGGGAGGCTGGCAGTGGTGAAGTGCTCTTAGGAGAGAAAATTGAGACAATGAGGGCCGAATGCTTCTGGAGGAAATGGAGAAGGAAAACTGAGAAGGACTGAGGGTGAGGGATGAGCTCCCAGTTCTCGGGTCCTCACTGCCCTGACTGTCTCTGGTAAGTGGAGTCCTCCACTTTTATTTTGGGGCTTTATGGAACTATGTTGTTATGCAGTGAGTTAGAAGATAAAAGCATGCTCCTGGGATGGTGGAGAATGTGAAGGTGGAGGTGGAGCTGCTTCCTGCTCTTGGGTCCTCCTGGTGAGTGACTTATGCAAATTGTCTTATGGATAATATTAGGAGTTTCAATTGTTCAGTTGGTTTCTATTGAATTTCTGCTTCTTTGTTCTATGAATGGGATTGTTAAGCTGTCATTGGTTCTGTGAAGAATAGTCAAATATGTGTTTTATTGTTTGAGTTAATATTCTGTGAGGTTTGACTTGTGAATATATGCCCTCTGTTGGTTATTTCCAAAAGCATGAAATGTTGGATTTAACCTTGTTTTCTGGTTGATAAGTTAATGCTTCTGTTGATGGTTAAGGATAAACATATTGAAGTTACATGCCCTGTTAACTATTGTTTACTGCTGCTGTATTGTTTTGGTTGCTATGATAGCCTTTAGATAATGTTAGGTATATCCTTAAGTTAAATTTTGTCAAAGAATGTTTTGGTTTCATGTTCTTTAGGATAAGTAGGAGATAATTGGATGGTTTGTGCTTTGCTACCAGTTTGTGATGTTATTCGCTGCTTCGTTACAATTTGGAATAATTCAAAGGACAGTATCAAGAATAATGTTTTCTGTTGGATGTTTTATTCCGTTTGGGGTGTTAAAGGGGTTCCTAGAATTATTATATAAATTATAATATGAAAAGACAATGAAATTAATAGGTTATGGTTATTAATGAGTAAATGTTTTAATTATGAAGGTATTGAAAAGAAGAAGGATAAAGATTAAGTGTTAATACGTGTTAAACCTTCGAGGTAAGAAATTGAGTAGAGTCGTTGGCTAGTGGAGGCCCTACACCATTAGAAGTGTCTGTCCTTTAATTATTTGTTTGCGTTTCTACTATGCTACCTTACTTATTATGCCATGTTGTTCGCACGTTATTAATCTAGTCTCTAAGCATGTTTAGAATATTAGCATATCATTTTGTTTCATTTAGTTCCCTTTCAATTACTAAGCACGTTTATATTGTTATTACTTTTCTTTAAACTACAGAGCATGTCTACATTGTTATTATTTCATTTAACTTGCCAAACATGCCTTTATTATAATTGATTTCTCTAAATTACTACGCATGTCTATATTGTTATCGTTTTCTTTAAATTACCAAGCATGCCTATATTTTATTGTTTTCATTAAATTGCTAAGCACATCTATATCGTTACTGTTTCCTATTTTGTTATTGTTTCCTTGATAAATGGATTGAATGACTTATAGTTGTAATGTTAGCATTTGTATTGACATGCATCATGATAACAGAAATAAGTAGGAAGTGCCACCTCTAGGGTGGTACTCACATGCATTTAAGTGAGGAAAAAGAATTTAAGAAAATGTATGTAGAGTTGGGGAATGGAAAGGTAGTTCGGATCTAGCCTGGTAGACAGATTTATACCCTTTCCACGTTGGGTTACGAGAAGAAAAGAACTATACATTTCCCTTGTTGGGACTGCGAGACTATCTACACTAGTTGGCTAGAGGCAGAGAAGAGACACCCTCTCCTTTATAGATTTCTCCAATCTCCCGCTCAATGTACGAGTTATATAAAAACGTAAAGAAAAGAACGGTTGGGCCGGACCCATTCCGACATAATAAGTTAGAGGCATACATCATATTGCATATCTCATTTCTAACTGGGCCTCGAGCTCACAGTTTGCTAATGGTGTAACATCCCTCATTTTTAAAATGCGTAAAATTTAAAACTTTCTTTTCGTAAAAA
>CM039470.1:15942335-16074373 GCA_022433065.1 Begonia loranthoides | reverse complement strand
GAGAGAACAAGGGAGACAAAGTGGGCGACGACGACAGATGGCGAAGCTCGGGGTCGGCTTGGGTGGCTCCTTGCGGCGGCGGACCTACGAGCAGTCGAGGGCGTCAGGATGCAATTTTAGGTTTGGGTGGTCGGGCTTTGCTGGTTGGTTTTAGCGTCGGATTGGGGCGCGATTTTGGGTGGTCGATTGGTGAGGCTCGACGTCGACGGAATGGTGATGGCGATGGCGAGGAGATAGCGTCGAAGGGCAGGGGCGTCGATCTGGGCAGTTCGTGCTAGACCGGCCGAAGGCCATGGTCCACCCTGTTGGTTCTTCAATGCCGGATCGGTCCTTGCCGTTCCTTCTCCAGGTGAAATCGACAGTGTGTCGTGCATGGGGAACACTCTAAAAAATTTGCAGTGATGCGGTCGGGCATGCTGTAGAACTACACTCTCTGCCTTCTGGGAATTGGTAGAGAGTGTCCCTTCGGGTAAGATGAAAAGTGTAGAAGAGAAGGAGGAATGGAGACAGAGAGGCTGGAGAAGGAAGGCTCTCAGGTGTTCCTCCAGGTAAGAATTCCTTCCACTTTTGAATGAATTTTATGGACGTTTCTAATCTGTTAATGGGTGTGGGTGAGCTGGTGATGCAACAATGGTCGAGAGAAATTAAGGACGGAGAGAAAAACAAGGGTGAAGGGGAGGGGGGTTGCTGGGATGCTAGAGGCTCCTCCCGGGTACTCTTCAGGTATAAGATTCTCCCCTGTGTTTATGGATGCATGGTTTCTGCTAGGACTTAGACTTGGATTTCTGGAGAATATTGATGTCCATCGCATGCTTGATAGAAGTTATGCTACTTGTTTACTTACGGCAACATATTTGATTTCCTAATGGTTATTGCTTTGTTGTCTATGAGGATAACATTGGGAGAAATAGATTTAAGTGATTGTTGTCATGTTGGATCTAGCCCTTTGTTAATCAAGTGAAGTTTCATGCTTTGTTATTTATGACTGACTGTTGGATAGGTTTGTTTCTGCATCTTGGATTTTATTTGGAGAATAACTAGATATTGCTCCATTGTCTGTTGTTGGTTGAATGAACTTCAGGCCATGAATTTATTTAGAGTGTTTATATTCTGTTGGATAATTTTGTTTGTTGTGGAAAATATAATAATGAAGAGTTGGATAATTCTGTTGGTTGGTTGGTTGTTGAGTTTTATTAAAGGAAATTGTAATTCAATGTACGTGGATTATAGCATTTTGGTACGACATTAATTGGGAACTGTTAAGTGTTAAAGTATAGAATTCGATAAGAAGTTGTTAATGATAAATGTTTCTAATTGTGAAGGTATCATAAAGAGAAAGAGGAAAAAGATTTAGCGCTAATCTTCATTAAAGTTCGAGGTCAGGAACTAGGGATGTCTTGGCTAGTGGAGGCCCTATACCACAAGTGGGTGTGCGTGAGTTTTATGAATTTCTTACTGCTAGTTCCTTGGATGATTACTTGTTGTGCTTTCCTCATTGAATCCCTTGCTGTAGATTCTCTCTATGTTGATGATAGTATAGATTTGTTAATGTTGTGTAGAATTTCTTTGGATGCCTTAGTGTTGCTAATTTCCTTTGATTTATATCTTGTTGCTGTGTTGTTTAATCTTCTGTACATATCCTTATTATGAATGTTGAAATGGAATGCCTAAGGATGGAATAAATGATGAATGGAAGATTGTAGGATGATGTGAATAGCATGAATTGGTTATGAACTGCGTAAGCCATGATTTGGCTTTGTGAAATGTTTTACTTGATGTGATTGCTTCTTAGTACTTGTAATTGTTGGTTTTCTTGTTGTAGATCTCTTAAATCCGGGCATGTTTAGGCTAATCCAATTATTGACTCGTTTCAATCTATTAATTTTGTCTATGTTCTATTTTATTTAGACAAGCATGCATAGAAAGAGTAGTTAAGCATATTGAAATCTAGCTTATAATGTTATTGCTTCTTGGTACTGGTTAGGGAATATAATTCTTGCCTTTTATTGCAAATGTTTACTTTAATGGAAGTATGATAAATGAATGATAATCAATGACGTTAAGTTGTAGGATAGAACGAGTAAATAGAGAATGATATGATGTATACGTATGGCTATGAATGAATAGAAAATTTCAATTTTGTTTGTACAATTTATTATATTCACTTGCTGTAGTTTCCTGCATGATTCACCGTGTTATTCGCTGCAGCTTCTTAGTTGTTCTGCTTACTTCGTTTCATTAATCAAACATGTGTAGATTACGTAGGATAATAATTGTATGAACATGTTTAGCATATTTAAGTAAACCAAGCACGTTTAAATAAATGGAATTCCTTGCATGTTTAATTAATTGAATAAGAGCATGTTTAATCAATTTGGATAAAAGCATGATCAATCAATTGGAATGTAAGCTATCATTTGAGTTCCTTTAAGTAATCCGAGCATGCTTAGTTAATGTAATTTAATTATCATGTTATAGTCGTAATCGATTGTTAAGCGTGTTTCGTTTTCTATTGATTGAGTATGTTTTCATATAATTGTTAGTCAGACAAACCTGCATGATTAGTTAGTTTATCAAACACTTTTCCAGTAAATGTTTGTTAATCACCTAGGTTATGCCATGTAATAGTATTAGTATGTAATTAGTATGTTTAATTAAATTAGCATGTTTAAATTAACTAACTAGCATATCCAATTAGCTAACTTGCATGTTTAATTAGCATGTGTAAATCAATTACCAGCATGTTAATTAACTAAGTCATGCCATGTTTAATTACCTAACTAGTATAAAAGTATGTTTAAATCATATAGAATAAAAGCATGCTTAAGTGACTAGAATAAGAATTTCTAATTTACAAGTGTGTTCGTGTTATTTGTTGTCTATGCATGTCTCTATTTCTAATTACTTAAGCATGTTAGTCTAAATAAATTACTTACATGTTTACCGTACCATCCCTTTATTTGTATGCTGTTCCAATTCGATAATGTACTTGTTTTTTGTTGTGCGTAGTTATTGCCTTCTATTATATGCTCTTTGTGGTGCGCTTTCAAATTTTGCTATTCATTCTATGCGCAATTTCAATTAGAGTTACTTCTATTTCAATGCGCACTTCAATTTCTGTTAATGTTACGTTATAAAGCATCATGCATCATGTTAGGTTGAGAATGTATGGTCATGCATCACGTTAATAGAAATTAATAGGGAGTGCCTCCTTGGTGGGGGTACTCACACATGCATGAATGAGGATAAATGGTGAAAATGAGGGAAAACGTTAAGATGATAAAGGTCTTTTGTGGTACCGGTAGCTTAGCCCGGCACAAGGACAAAAGAAAACGATGAAAACATGAGTTTGGGGGCGGATGTGTAGTAGGTCTAGTCTGCAATCTAGCCGAAGCCCCTCCCTCTTAGGCAACGGAAGTTCTAGTTGCAAGTAAGAGGTTTGATTCGGTCACTATTCCATCACGAAGGAAATCTTCAAATCCCAGCTCGAAGTACGAGTAAAGAAGTAAGGAATCAACGACTTAATGAAAATGATTGATTTGGGTGGGCCCCTTTCCAAAATGACCAAAGATAGGCATATCATGTTGCATAAACCATTTTCCTTACTAAGCCTTTGGGCTTACAGTTACTTGTGGTGTAGGTGTAAGTACTTGTATGCAAAAACGACGATAACGATGAATAGATAATAAAGCAGGGATGAAAGATTTGCACACGTGAGGATTGGGGCTGGCCAGGCATAAAGAGAATAAACTAGAGTATGGTTGTAACTAAGTTGTAATTAATTGTTTAGTTTCTCCATTTTAGTAATTGTGCTTCCGCTATGTTTTAAACAAACGATTTTATAACGCTTCCGCATTTTATTAATTGGTTTTCATAATAAGTTTAAAGAAGGGTTAGTAGTGGTCTGGTTAGCGTCACACTCTTATTTTTTTAAAAGCAATGTCAACGGTTTTACAAAAGTTCAAATTTTCATGCATTTTAAAGGATTTACGAAAAACCGGGTCGTTACAGTTGGTATAAGAGCAATGGTTTTAAAAACTATTTTTGTAAACTGCTCTGATAATCGTTTTTAAAACTAAGTACGTAGCTCGCTTGTTTTGTTTTACTACATTTTAAAACGAGCTATAATACTTTTGCTGAGTAAAACGATTTTGGTAAAAGTCAGACTAAGTAAAGTAGCCTGCCTGCCTACCAGCACAAGCCTCGACGTGGAAATACTTCATCCACTGTAAGTATATTTCCTAATACTTTACTAATACATGATTCCTTATTCTAGTTCGATAAATGAACTATTAGGAAATAATGTGTAGGAACTAGTGGATTAAGTAGGCTTGGTGACAAGTATTTTGTTGTAGTTGGGATTGTAAATTCGCGGTCGTATCTTCTATATTTCGGATGACACATTTTAGATTTAAATTTTGGATTTTGGATGATATTAATGTATATAAGCGCATATTCTGGAACTGTTTGGGATTTTATGCAGGATTTATAGCTTTGGGGAAGCGTAGAAACAGAGGAGACTCTGCCCAAAGTTTTGGAAATAAGGAAAGGGAAATAAGTGGAACAGAAAATCCTTGTAAACTAGATCAACTTGATTGTTAACAATGGTCGCCTAGGTTACAACGGGTTAGAGGTCACCTAGATTACAATGGATTAGATAAATGATAGATTAGTTTAAAAAAAACAAAAATTTAGGACTAAGCCGAAGTAGGAGAATAGGATTCCACTAACCAAGTAATACCCATTTAGTCTTGACTTTTGAGGGAGAATTTAGAGAATAATGTTAGCATTTTATGGAGGATAGTTGGATTTGATTTCCTACCTAGATTAAGATTTGAGGAGCTTTGGGAAAGTCTAAGCTACTGGTACGACTAACTTGGACTTGACGGCGAATTCCAACATGCGGTACTCCATGTTCGTCTGTGGGACTTGAATTAAGTATTGAACTTGAGTATTGGATTAAGTCGAATGGATAATAGAACTTATGTCGGACTTGGATTATGTTCTCCATCTCTGTCCGAACTCAACCAAGGTAAGCAAGGAAGTGATTGCACATCTGCATGGTAAAGGCAGAGGACATCGGTCAAACTTCTTCGGGAACGAATAACAGAAACAGAAACTGAAATTGCAACAGAAACGAAAATGGAAACAACAGTAGAGACGGAAACAGAGACAAAAACAAGAACAGAAACAGAAACTGCAACAGAAACAGAAATGGAAACCAAAATGAAAACCGAAACAGAAACAGACATAGAAACGGAAACAGACAAAGTTTCTAGAAATAAATTTTTAGAAATAGAAACAGAAACAGAAACAAAAATAGAAACGGAAACAGAAACAGATACAATAACGAAAACGGGAACAGAAACAGAAACGGCAACAGATACAGAAACAGATATGGAAATGGGAACATATATGGAAGCGAAAACTGAAACAGAAACGAGAATGGTTGTAGATACAAAAGGAGAAGCTAGACGGGACGTGTCCAACTCAGCCATAGAGTGGTGTAGTTCATAACTTGGGATGGACGGATTGTATGGTGGAGAGCACATTCGAACATGCCGAAGTAGTGGATTATGGGAGAAAAGTATAAGTGCTAGATCTCAAGTCATAAAGTGCAAAGAATCTAAGGGGTAGAACCGTATAGGAAAGGTGAGTTCGACGCCAAGTGCTAAGTCTAATGGCGGTGGAAGATCGAGAAGACTCTCCCTTGGTGTCAAACCACTTGGAAATCAGTGGAAAAATTTGGTATGGAACGTCAAATTAAGGAGAAAAACACTGCAGATTCAGGAGTTGAGCGGCAACGGTGAAGTATTTATCAGATTGAAGCAGTAATTGGATATAAGAAGGTTGTCATTCTACTCTTGATGTTCATGATTGACTTGGAGAAAATAGTAGAATGGTCGAACCGATGCATTTTTCTCTGAAATTGATGTAATAATAGTGGTGCGGCGGAAGTGTGGAGAGTGAGTTCGAGGGTTTAATCTGGTGTGATGAGACGCTTTAGATGTGGTTAAGCTGATTGAGTAGCAGTACTTGGACAAGTTGTCAGAAAAGAAGATAGCGAAAGAAGAGATTTGATGCGCAGTTTAGCGCTTGTTAGGTCATAAACGTTGCGGATGTAGGAGTAAGGAGATAAAGAAGTGATGAAACCAATGGAGGATGGAGGCCAATTTAGGGACTATTTTGAATTGTTAAGTCTAGAGAGCTTTTACGTTGAGCAAATATCGAGGACGAAATTTATACAAGGAGGGAGGAATGTAATACTCTGAATTTTTATGTCAGAATTGGATAATGTTAATTGGAAAGTAATTTGGGATATTTGGATAATTATTGGGGTATTACCAAAGACGTAATTGCCAATCATTATCATCGAGTGATATTTGAAATAAATCGAGAATTTGAATTGGGTTGAGAATAATTTAATCAAATGAAAGATTTAATTAAATTATTAAAGAGGAATTTAATTGGATAAAATGGACTATTTGGGATTAAGAATGTAAAGAGAATAAATTAATTAATTAATTAGGTTCAAGAAAAATTAAAAATGGGATATGGAAGGCATGAACCGGTTCAGTAAAACCAGTTCACGCCATGTAAACCAGTTCACTAAGTGAACCGGTTGAGTGGAAAAGAAGAATGGCCTTCAGCCATTCTTCGTGAGGGAGCCCGAAAGAGAAATAAAGGAGGGGGAGAGAGAGAGAAGCCGAGAAGAGAGAAGAGAGAACAAAGGAGACAGAGCAGGTGACGACAATGGACAGCGAAGCTCGAGGTCGACTTGGGTGGCTCCTTGCGGCTGTAGACGTGCGAGCAGTGGAGGTGGCTAATCGCGAGCTAGGGCTCGGCGTGCGCATGTGTCGGGACTTGATTTCAGGTTTGGGTAGTCGAGCTTTGCTTGTTGGTTTTGGCATCGGGTTGGGGCGTGATTTCTGGTGGTGGATTGGGGAGGCTCGACGTCGACAGAATAGTTATGGCGACGGCGGGGAGATAGCGATGGAGACGTCGATGCGTCGAAGGGCAAGGGCGTCGGTCTGGGTGGTTTGTGCTGGACCGGCCGAAGGCCATGGTGCAGCCTGTTGGTTCTTCAATGCCTAATCGGTCCTTGCTGTTCCTTCTCCAGGTGAAATCGACAGCGTATCATGCGTGGGGAACACTCTGAAAAATTTGCAGTGATGCGGTCGGGTGTGCTGGAGAACTACACTCTCTGCCTTCTGGGAATCGGCAGAGAGTGTCCCTTTGGGTAAGATGAAAAGTGCATCAGTGAAGGAGGAATGGAGACAAAGAGGCTGGAGAAGGAAGGCTCTCAGGTGTAGCTCCTCGGGTGTTCATCCAGGTGAGAATTCCTTCCACTTTTGAATGGATTTGTGGACATTTCTAATCTGTTAATGGGTGTGGGTGAGCTGGTGATGCAGCAATGGTCGAGAGAAATTAAGGACAAAGAGAAAAATAAGGGTGAAGAGAGACATATCATGATGCATAAACCCTTTTCTTTACTAAGCCTTTGGGCTTACAGTTACTTGTGATGTAGGTGTAGGTACTTGTATGCAAAAACGACGATAACGATGAACAGATAATAAAGCAGGGATGAAAGATTTACACACGCGAGGATTGGTGCTGGCCAGACATAAAGAGAATAAACAAAGTATGGTTGTAACTAAGTTGTACTTAATTGTTTAGTTTCTCCATTAAAGTAATTGCGCTTCCGCTATGTTTTAAACAAACGATTTTATAACGCTTCCACATTTTGTTAATTGGTTTTCATAACAAGTTTAAAGAAGGGTTAGTAGCAGTTATGTTAGCGTTGCACTCTGATTTGTTTTAAAAGCGATGTCAACGATTTTACAAAAGTTCAATTTTTCACGCATTTTAAAAGATTTACGAAAAATTGAGTCGTTATAACGGTTTTGTTCAGCCTGCCTCTTGGTCGTGGCAGGCTGCCTTTAAAAAAATTGTTTCAAATTTGAAAACTATGGAATGCAAATATGATGTGGAGGATCTGGGTTTGATTTTGTTATGTTCATTGTCTGCGTCATACAATGTTTCATGGGATACTATTCTATACAGTCGTGACATGTTGACTCTGAAAGAAGTCTATGATATTTTGCTTTCAAAAGAAAGGAAGCAACACCTTGTAGTTGGATTTGGAATGCAAGGAGAGGGACAGGTTACTCAGTGTAGATTGTCAAAGAGGTCCGATAAAGGGAACAATAACAGAAAGGGTTCAAAAGGCAGATCAAAGTCTAAGAACAGAAACAAAGTTTGTTTTTTTTTTGTTAGAAAAAGGGGCATATAAAATCCGAGTGTTATAAATTGTAGAATGAAAGAAAAGAGGAAGCTGATCAGAAGGGAAAACAACCAGTGGAGTCTGGTGAAGCAATTGTCGCTAAAGAAAATGATTATGAATCAGAAGGAGATCTTCTTATAGTAATTAATGAAAATTCAAAGCCATCTGAGGAGTGGATTCTAGATTCAGTCTGTACGTTTTATATGTGTCTCAATAGAGATTGGTTTTCAACATATGAGCATATGTCAAAAGGTGCCATATTGATGGAAAATAATGCATCTTGCAAGATAGCAAGGATTGGTTCGATTAGAATTAAAATGTATGATGGAGTTGTCAGAACACTTAGTGACGTGCTATATATTCCCGATTTGAAAAGAAATTTGATCTCATTGAGTACTCTTGATCTAAAAAAGTACAAGTACACTGGTGAAGGTAGAGTTTTGAAGATCAGTCATGGTTATCTTTTTATGAGGAAAGGGTAGGGAAAATCTTGAAATTTATATATTTTGCAGGGATCTACAGTTGTTGGGAATGCTACAGTTAGTACTTTATTGTCAGATGAAGATCTTACCAGATTATGGCATATGCATCTGGGGCATATGAGTGAAAATGGAATGAATGAGCTTAGCAAAAGAGGACTTTTGAATGGTCAGAGCACAAGTAAATTACAGTTTTACGAGCATTGTGTTTTCATAAAACAAAAGATAGTCAGATTCACTTCAGCCACTCACAGTACGAAAGAAATACTAGATTATATTCACTTAAATCTTTGGGGTCCAGCACCGGTGCCTTCCAAGGGAGGGGCACATTATATGCTGACTTTGATTGATGATTTTTCTAGAAACGTTTGGGTGTTCTTTCTAAAGAAGAAAAGTGATGTATTCTTTACCATCAAGGAGTGGAAAACTTTAATTGAAAGTAGACAGGAAAGCAAGTAAAACATCTACGCACCGATAATGAGTTAGAGTTTTGTTCGGAAGAGTTCAACTCTTTTTGCAGGTCAGAAGGAATTATGAGGCATCTGACATTCCCGAGTACTCCACAACAAAATGGAGTGGCAGAGCAAATGAATAGAACTTTAATGAAGAAGGTTCGGTGTATGCTTTCAAATTTTGGTTTACCTAAGTCATTTTGGGCTGAAGCTGCTGTTACTACTTGTTATATTGTGAATTGTTCTCTAGCAAATGCTCTTGATAAGAAAGTTGTTGAAGAAGTTTAGTCTGGTACTCCTGTTGATTATTTAGTTCTGAGAGTATTTTGTTGCCCTGCGTATGCTCATGTTGATAAAGGCAAGTTAGAACCCTGATCACTAAAATGTATATTCCTTGGATATAAGTCTGGTGTCAAGGCATATAAATTATAATGTCCTCAATCCAAGAAAGTCAGATTTAGCAGAGATGTGGTATTTGATGAAGTTTCTATGCTTGTTAATTCACATTCTAAAGGCTTGATAGATAAGACTAATAATCTATCTAGTAGCAAGGTTGAAGTTGAAATGATCAGACCAGCTCAGATAATCAGGGTGATATCGTTTCCACACAATCACTCGTATTAGCTTCACCACTGTATTCCATCGCCAAGAATAGACTTGGAAGACATATTAAACCTCCACAGAAATATGGTGAAGCAGATTTAGTTGCTTATGCTTTGAGTGTAGCTGAAAGCATAGATTCCAATGAAGAACCATCTACTTATTTAGAGGCATTGAGTTCAGAAAATTCTTGGAAATGGATGATCACCATATAGGAGGAGATGGAATCTCTTTAGAATAATAACACACGGGACTTGGTTAAATTTCCAGAACAAGAGAAATTTGTTCATTGCAAATGGGTGTTCAAGAAAAAGAAAGGTACACCAGATGTTGAAGAAGACAAATACAAAGCCCGTCTGGTTGCTAAGGGGTATAGTCAGATTCCAAGTATAGACTTCACTAATGTGTTTTCTCCAGTGACTAAGCACAATTTAATTTGAGCTTTGCTGGGTGTTGTGGCTATGCACGAATTTGAGCTTGAGCAGTTAGATGTGAAAACTACATTTTTACATGGACAACTTGATGAAGACATCTATATGCAGGTACATGAAGGTTTTATTGTCTCAGGAAAAAAGACTATGTTTGTTCTTTGAAGACATCCCTTTATGGTCTGAAGTAGTCGCCTAGATAGTGGTGTAAGAGGTTTGATTCATTCATGCTTGCTCAAGATATCAGAAGGAGCAATTATGACGTTGTGTCTACATGAAGAATAGTAAGAATGGGTCAGTGATTTATCTGCTCTTATACGTTGATAATATGTTAATCGCAACTAAAGATATAGAAAAAATCAAAAGGGTTAAAGCACGACTGAGATGAAAGATTTGGGAGCAACAAAAAAGATACTTGGTATGAAGATACAGAGAGATAGAAAAGCTGAGAAATTGTACCTAAGTTAAAGGGGGTACATTCAGAAAGTTCTTTGCAGGTTTAACATGAATAAGTCTAAACTAGTAGTTATTCCTTTAGCAACTCATTTCATGCCTTCATCTGACTCATTTCCGCAATCAAATAGTGAAATTAATTATATGTCATGAGTTCTGTTTTCTAGTGCAATGGGATCTCTCATGTATGCTATAGTTTGCACGCGTCCAGATTTATCTTGGGCAATAGTGCGGTTAGTAAGTACATTACAAATTTGGGAAAGGAACATTGGAAAACTGTTCAATGGATTCTTAGGTATCTGCGTGGAACTAGAGATATTTGTCTTCAATTTGGAAGAAGTAAAGATCCTATTATTGGATATGTTGATTCTGATTATGCGGGGGATCTTGATAAGAGGAGATATCTTATCGGATATGTTTTTACAGTTGGTGGTTGTACTATAAGTTGGAGAGCTACCTTGTAGGATACTGTTGCATTGTTTACTACAGAGGCAGAATATATGGCTATTACAGAGGCTTGTAAAGAAGCTATATGGTTAAAATGTTTGTTTGGTGAGCTCAACAAAGACTTGTAGATTGCCACAGTGTTTTACGACAATCAGAGTGCTATTTTTCTCACTAAAGATCAAATGTTTCATGAGAGGACAAAGCACATTGATATTCGTTATCATTTTGTTCGTGAAGTGGTTGCTCATGGTGATTTTGCTGTAAGTAAAATTAGTACTCATAATAATCTTGCTGGTATGATGACCAAGACTTTGCTCACACCAAAGTTCAAGCATTGTTTGAGTTTGGTTGGTATTAGCTGCTGATTTCGCCCTTAGGGGCTTTTGTGGAAGAGAAGGTTTTCTAGCGTTTTGAAGATATATTTATAAAGTGAAATTGGTGTCAAGGTGGAGATTGTTAGGGTTTAGTGTTGTAACGACAAAGTTTTTCGTAAATCCTTCAAAATATGTGAAAGTTTGAAACTTTTATAAAACCATTGAAATCACTTTTAAAACAGATCAGAGTGCGATGCTAAACCAACCCGCTACTAATCTTTTGTTAAACTCGTATTGAAAATCCAATTAATAAAATGTGGAAGCGTTATAAAATCTTTTGTTTAAAGCATTGCGGAAGTGTAAATAATTTAATGAAAAACACTAAACATTTAATTACAATTACAACCGTGCTCTCTTCAACTTTTTTTAGCCAAGCTAGCCACGAGTCTCGCGCATGCAAATCTTTCATCCTTACTTCATTATCTATTCGTCATTTTCGCATATAAGTACCTACACCACAAGTAAACTGTAAGCCCAAAGGCTTAGTAATGAAAATAGTTTAATGCAATTATGCTATGACTCTCTTTAGTCCTTTTGGAATGGGGGTCACCCAAATCAATCCTTTTATTACGTCATTCGTTCATTCTTTACTTTACTTTCATTCGTTCGTTCATTACTCGTACTTCGAGCGGGAGATTGGAGGACCCGTATGGAATGGTATAGTTGATCGGGCTATCCTCTTGGGTGCACACTAGGTCTCGTTCCCATCAAAGTAGGGGCTGTGCCTAGCTGCCAGGCTAGACCCGACTACCCATCTGCCCCTAACTCCCCATTTCCTTCATTTTCTTAACATTTTATCTCACTTAATGCATGTGTGAGTACCACCCCCGGCGGCACTCCCTATTGGTTTCTACTAACATGATGCATGACCATACATTCTCAACCTAACATGATGCATGATGCTTTATAACGTAACATTAACAATAATTGAAGTGTGCATGAAAATAAAAGCAACTGTAATTGAAAGCAAACTTAAATTGAAGCGCATATAATAAGCTAGAATTGAAAGGAACGAATCATTAAAGGAAATAAATAACGAATCATGAAAACAATACAAAATCAAGTATCTGAACTATATACAACAAATTATAGAGAATATAACATTAAAGGAAATAGGAGTCGAAACATGCTATTAATCAACATGCTAGTTTTACATGCTCAAGTAGAATAATCATTTAGTTAGTTATCCTAATTAATTTGCATGCTCAAGAAGATAAAATAATTATTTTAGTTTGTTATCCGAGGTAGGTTACATGCTTTCATCCTAGTTAAATTAAATTAAACATACTAATTACATGCTCGGATCTAGTTTATTACTCTAACCAACTTACATGTTCAAGGGAGATAAAATTAACATTCTAGTTAGTTATCCTAGTTAATTTACATGCTCGGATTCATTCTAATTAATTAGTAATTTAGCACACTCACTAATTAATCTTAGTTAATTAACATGCTTACTAATTACAATTAACACTCTCGACATTAACATGCTGCTAATTGGGTTAAACATGATAATTAAACATGCTCAAGGAATTTAACATATGCATGGTATTATCAATTCACATAAGAACTTAGCCTAGTTAATAATTAAGCAAGGTAGTCTAGTTAATAAGTAAGCATGGCATTACTAGGTTAATTAACATGCTAATATCGTTTTAATTAATTACATGCTCAAGTTTCATTAATTAAACATGTTCTAATTAATTATGCCTATAAGTCCAGCTAATTAAACATGCTAATTGATTATGCTAGTTTATCGATTTAGTCGTTTTACATGCGCAACTGATTAGTTGGTTAACATGCTCTACTCAGTAATTTAAAGACTAGTTAATTAAATGTACTTAGGTCTACTTAGTTAATTAAACATGCTTATTAACATATTCAGAATAACACTAGACAGTAAATATGGAACGAATGAAATAACAGTTTAGTTAACGCATAGAATCCAAGCTAGACATCAAGAAAATAACAAAGAACAGAATAGTAAATCATCCAAGGAAAAACCAACATTCTAAGCTCATTCTTAGCTCATTCCTACTCCTCATTATTTACATACTCATTAGACTACACTTATCACACTCCAACCTTAAGCATTCATCCAAGGCAATTTATGTGAAGCATTTGAAGTAAGGAACACAATTGACAGTAAAGAAATCTATTCTACCAGCAAGAGAAATAATGAACAGCAAGGAGATAATAACAATAATTCATCCAAGGAAATAGCAAACGGCCAGAAACCAACAACCAAATAAACACTACAGAGCATCACAAATAATGCATTTAAATCACAGAACCATCAAGGAAATATCTACTACAGAACACTAACGTAAAACTCACGCACCCTACTTGAAGGTAGGGCCACCACTGGCCAAGACACACCCAAATCCTAACCTCGAAGCATCAACGCGTTAGCACTTATTCGTTATTCTTCCTCATCTTTTGTACCTTCACAAATTGGTAACATTTATCATTAATAATTACGACTTATACCTAACCCTAATTACATAGCAAATTCTAGGAATCTTTTAATACCTAAAAGAGACATAACATCCAACGTAGAACAAAATCCCAAACTATCGGCTAAGCACATATCCCCACAAATTAAACCCAACATATTCAAATCTAACCCAGCAACATTCCACATTTTAACAACCCATATCCAGCAACCAACATCAAAACCAATTCTAACATATCCATGTTCAAGTGATAAAATGCAGGAAGCTTAACTAACTTGTAACAGCAACCAATCCAAGTCACAAAATCTCATTCTGATAACTCGCCAATCTCAACAGTACAATCCAACAGATTATATTGACGGGATTCACACTTCAAACCACATCAAAATAACAAAACCAAATCCAACAATGAAGAACATATTTAAAACAAAAGAGAAAGCCACAACCTGCTCCTGCACCTGAAGCCAGAACAAAACTCCACCCTTCGGCCAACAACATCAATTCCAGCTCCTCCTTCCCCTGCTTCATAGTCCAAAACTTTCAAAGGATATTCTCCTCTCCAATTCTCCAGAGCTCAGTACACTTGAGGTATTCTGCTCTTCTCTCCTCCTTCTCGTAGCTAAAGTCTCCAGCAAACAAACACTCTGCCATTCCAGACGGCAGAGTGTTGCACTCTGCATGCCCGACAATCCCTACCTCTAACCTGTCCCCTTGTCCTCCACACCATCATATGGAGCCACCAATCTATCGGCTAGCCCTCAATTACCAGACAAGGGCCACCAAACCGTTCGAACCAAATCGTAAGTTGAACCAACCATTGCCCAACGAACCGAAGCCAGAACCGTTGCCCCCTGCACCCGCCAACCCAAACACGTTGGAACAGCCCTCCTCATCATTGTTGATTTTTCATTGCCGAGCGTGACACTAGTTTTAGCCTCACTGTCGTCGTCCTGTCATCCCTCGACTCGGTGCTTTGCCGATTCAACCCGTGAAGCCCCACTTCCCATCGCCGACCCACGAGCAAAACCCAAGCCCTAGGCCCCGACATCACCACTCGTACGCTCGCCGAAACGGACCCGAGCTGCTGGCGAAGCCCAGCCTCGAGCTCACCCCTCTCTCGATCTCTCCCTGATTGTCTTTCTCTCTCTCTCTCTGTTCTCGCGACCCTCACATGCACAGAATTGCTGCAGTCCATTCTGTGTATTTACACGTTGGACCGGTTCAGAAAATCCCCAAACCACTTCTTCTCCTTTTAATTTTCCTTCTTTATTATTTATCTATAATTAAATTAACATTTATAATAATTACCTAAATCTCCATTTTAACATTTATATTAATTACCTAAATCTCCATTTTATTTATTTTTAATTCTTTAAATTACAATTTTACAAATACGTACTTGGTAATACCCCGATAATTGTTCAATTAATCTAATATCCTCAATTACCTTTCAATTATCCTTATTAAATTTCAATATAAAAAGTCGGGGTATTAAAAGTGTGACCTGAATTCCAATTGGGCCAGATCGGTTTGCGCCCACATTAGGGGTTTCCTATTTCCAAGAGGATTAGCGTTTCCTATTTCAGTATGACAAAGATTTTCTATATGCTATAAATATAAGCTTGAGTCACAAAACTCATTGTACCAATTTCAATGAGTGATTTCTCTCCTCTGCCCATGGTTTTTTATTCGTCTTGGGTTTTGCACGTAAATTCAGTGTCCATTATTTTCTCTCTTTTTCGATTCTCGTTCGTTATTTCAACAGTTAACCTATTTGAAATAGATTTTGATATTAAAGTGAAAGATTTTCCAGCTAACTATCTGTTGAAAAATCAATGTACTACAAGCTATATATGTTTCTAATCCATTGAGAAAACTTGCTGAAAAATTCATTGTCTATTACACTAAAGAACGCCAAAGACTATAGCAAATGGAGCGGAAGCATAGTTTCCACAGCGGAAAGTGAGTCCTATCCCAAGAACTCACTTTCTACAGTGGAAAGAAAATGTTAAGCAGTGGAACAAAAAACTTTCTACAGTGGAAAGTAAGTTTTTGACCTATCCGCTGTAAAAACAAATTGAAAATTTTAACGAAAGAAGTGAGAGCGATGTTTGCTTTATTTATTTGCCATTGTTGAGTGTTTATTTGTTAGCAAAAGTTGTTTAGTTGTTGACTTGTTATTGATCTCATAGTTCAGTGATTGTTTTGTTAATTTTCCTTTAATAAATAAAAATTATGTTTTTGTTATCAAACACTACATCACACTATAGCTCATGTTTATATATAAAAGAATTTGTTTTTATGTAATTTTCATGATAAAAATTATGTAGAAAGGTATTTCAATACAGATTCATGGTGGAAAGAATATTTAAATGAAGTAATGAGGAAGAAATCTGTGGCAACTGAGATTTTGGAGGAAAAAAAAAGAATCTAATTTGATTTTAAAATTTTAGTTGGAGAAGAGAGAAAACAAAAGATAGGAAGAAACATTTTATTTTAAAAGGAAACAGGAGGAGAGCGAAAGAGAAGAGCTAATAAGAGGCCAAAGGGGCAAAAATAGAGAGAAAAGAAATATTCTAACGAGAGAAATGATGGAACCCTTCAGGCGAAGATTTAGAACATGAACAGAACCACTTCTTTCTCCTGTAGCCAACAAAGGAAGTTTAACAATGGAGTTACTCATTCCTCAATTTCAGAGCATCATTTCAAGTTCTTTATGGCAGTCATTCTAGTGAAAGAATTTGTTGCAGCACAGAACATGGCACTAAAAGAGGAAATTATTTATATTTTTCCTATTTTTGATACGCTGATTTTTATAATGAATATGATAATATTTTATTCTTTTATGGACTAAGTGTTAAGTGACTAAGAGGATAGAATACTTGATTATGTTTATTTTTGTTGTATTTTGTTGTTTAAGCAAGTTAGATAGAAAATTCAATATACTTTTAATGTTTATTTTATTTATTGTTCAAAAGACATGGATAAATACTTTGATTCTTGTTATACTGCGTCATTTAACTTGTTTTGTTGCAGCAAGTATACAGTATTTATAATAATATTCACATACAAGAAAATCGAATCTAAACTACATTCCATTATTTGAATTTCACGTCTAATTGCTTGTGGTATAATTTAATTATTTAATTAAAACTTAATTCACGATTTTAAATTAATTTATACTTTTAATCAACTTGTTTTATAAGATTGAAATTGTGATAATCTTCGACTCATGAATCAACTTTTAATTACATTATTACTTGACTGCAACACATCCACTTGTGTAATGTATTATTTTTACACAATAGACTTTAGATGAAAAATTCACACTTATAATTTGAAAGTACGAGTAGAATGAGAGAATTGAGTTGAATAATTTGAGAGAATTGAAAGATTGGTATTTGTACATGATAAATAACATTAGGGAAAATAACAAATTAACTATCGTCATTTAGGATAAATGACAAATCAACCACTATCTTTTTTTTTCTAACAAATTAACCACTGACGTATGAGAAAATGACAAAGCAATATCGCTGTAACGTTCGCCGTTAACGTGACAAACTGCCGCGACTCCGTGATTTTTCAAGAAAAAAGGCCAAATTTGGCCTGAATTGTAGCGGTGTCTCAAGAGACCGTGATGTGTCCCATAAATCTTATCTCACGACCATTTTTGCCATGAGATTCGGTGTTTAATTAATTAGCTATTATTTTGCAGAAAATGTTACATTAATGGATATTGTGAAAAGAAGTCTTGCTTGGAGAAGAGGACGTTACTCAATATGTTTTCACGTGGAGCCATGCAAACCTAAACGGCTAGATTCACATCATCCCGGTTTGGAGGTGCTCATATTGGCCAAAAATAACAAGGTCAATTTGGAGCGTTTTATTGAAGTTTTTGCATTTAACTTATGTCTTTAGATGTTTTAATTGATAGATGGCTGGTTTGGGTTTAATTTTGAGAATTTTAGAATATTTTGTGACTGTAGGAATGGAGGTGCTCGGTTTGCTTGTAAACCGAGCCCTCATGCCCTAATTTTGTAATTTTAAGGGCAATTTGGTCATTTTCTTTTGTTATATCATTAGAGGGTATTTAGTTCACTCTAATGTGATTTTGTAAGGACTTTTGAAGAAACCCTAAATTATCAAGTTTGAGCCTTGCTCTTGTGTTTTCTCTCGTGAGTGTGGAAGCCTCTCGGTTCTCCTCTCTTGCTCAATCTCTCTTCTCGTTCTTGCTAGGTCTAGAGGAGAAAGATTAAATCTACCTCTTCTAGCAGCCTCCTAGGGAAGTTGTACGTGGGTTGTGGAGGTAGAAGACCTTAGCAAACCCTGGTTAGGAGTGTTGCTTATTTGAAGTAGCCGAATCAATCGCCCCTTTGTGTTGGAGGGTTAGTGGACCTATCCAGTTTTTTCTATGTTGTTTGTGGTGCTGTTGCATGAAAGGTATTATTGGTTATTGATCCTCTAGAGATTGCAATCAGTTTGTGTTGATTTGGTATAGTTTTTTGTTTGGATTGGATATCGTTTGTTGGAGCTAAATAAGGGAGGAAATTTTACCGCAAATCTGTTAATTGCGATTCCATATTTGAAGTCCGACTTGCATCACGCATAACTCCGTTTATGCGTGACCTTTGAAGCTAAGATTTGGTAGAGATATTTTTGTGGTTGTCATTTACTAGACATGTAATTTTGAGAGTAATTGAATGTATGCAATTGAAGTTATCATTGTTTTTGTATTGATCCCTAGAATATGTTGATGGAAAACCTAATCCGAGGGTGAGATTCCTTGAAGCGTAACTCTGTTATTGTAGCAAGTTTGAAGCTGATTTTTGGAGACGTTATGCATTAATCTTCTATTAATTGACTCTGTAAATTTGGGCCCCTAATTCTATATGCAATCGGAGTTACAATTGTTTTAATTTTGGTATCCAGATTCTGTTTTGGAAACCCCATATTTGAGGTCTGACTTTCTCTAAATGTATCTTCATTTGTGCGTCACCTTTTAAGCTGAATTTTGGACACGTTGTTATTTGGGTTACTAGCTATTTGCCCTATAAATTTGAGCTTCAAAGTCCATATACAAGTGGAGCTATCTCTGTTCTAATTTTGGTGGTCAGAATTGTCATCTAGCTTATTACCATTCATTTTGGATTTCTAAATTTGGGAACTTGGATCCTATCATTTGGTATGAGAGCCTAGCTCTAACTTTTGTTGCTGTATTGTGATTCTATTGAGTGCCTATAATGAGTGCAAGGAGTGGAGTAAACTACCAACGAGGTAGGAGAACCAAACCAAGCAATTCACCACCATCGCAGAGGGAGACTAGTCAATCCGAGAAGAATTTGCAAGCTCAACTTGATGAAATGAGAGAAACACTTCAAAGACTTCAACATGACCGTGAGTGACCCTCTTATGACCATGTGAGAGAGCCTAGAACACCTGGTCCTAGAAGGAGGTTGAGCACCTCTAGAGAATCTAGAGGCCGAACTTATTCAAGGAGTTACCTTACGGAAGAAGAAGAGTTTGAAACTTCTATTCCGACCTTTAGTGGTTCAGAATGAATCGAAGTTTATTTAGTTTGGGAAGACGAGTTGGAAGATTTTTTTTTCAACTCATGAATTTTCAGATCGGGGAAAAGTTAAAATTGCTTCTTCGAGACTTGAAGGAAAAGTTAGCCTTTGGTGGAGAAGATTAAATTTTGACAGAAAGGATTGTGGCGAAGATCCCATAAATTCATGGAAATTGATGAAGAGAATTTTGAGAAACAAATATGCTCCGAAGATTATGAAGATATTCTCATCTTCTCCACAACCAATCCGATCTAAGAAAAGTGTTTCAAAAAGGCAGCAAGCCCAAGAGTTGAACTTCGAGGGCTCATTGAAACATATAGCTCAACAACTGGACAAACTCTCAGCCTCAATACGATCTGCAAATTCTCAACCCATGCAACCAATTAATCTTGGTGAACTAGTTGAAGAACGTGAGAGGGTTGAAGAAAGAAAGGATGATAACTCTTTGGTAATGGATAATGTAAAAGAAGACTTTGTAGAAGTTGTATTTCCACTTGAAGGTCCACTTCTTGAAATTGAATATCGTATGGAAAAGGAAGTTAGTTTTGAAGAGTTGATTAGCCCGAATCGTTCCAACCAAACTGTTCTTGTTTTAAGAATGATCGAAGGACCACTTCATGAGGAGGAATGTATAGATATCCCCTTGGCAGCCACCATTGAGAAGGAAGAAGTGTTGGACCTTGAGATTGAGTTCCAACATGCTGATCATCTACTCGAGATGAGTTCAGAGTTACAGACAACTGCAGAAAAAGAAGAAGAACATAGAGAAAAGTTTGTTTGGCCCAATCTGAGAGTAGATTTGGACTTTAACAACTTATCTTTACACATTGATATAGAATTGAAGTATGCAACATGTGATACTCCTCTAGTGTTGGCAAGAAGAGAACCATTAGTGTTGATTAGACTTCAAAAAGAGCTTAAAGAATGAGACACAATATTTGCTAATTCCATGAGGTACATGTTATTCAACACGTTAATTAATTATTTTTCTAAAATTGGGTGGATAAAAATTTTTGGAAATTTTGAATCTATTATACCATTTTGGATTGGAATTGCTGTTATTGAGGTTAATGTAGATCACACTATGTGCACTGAGATTCCATTGAGGTTGATAACCTTTGCATGCCTAATGATATTATTGAAGATGTATAGATGGCCAATCCAGATGTTTTGTTTGAAAATTATTGTGACCCTGTTTTTCTACCCCCTCATGATCTTATTCCTGCTTGTTGTAAATCCACTCGCATTGAGCATCACACCATGAAAGGTACATGGTGTTAAATTCCTTAATTACATGGTTCTTTAAAATTGGTTGAATGGGAGATTCCTTTAATGTTGGTGCTGTCTTTGAGTTTTGGAAAGAGGGATTTAATGTTATGTTTGAGAATAGAAATTTTAAGATCGAAGATCATTTTGACTCAACGTTGCGACTACTACTCGACCCAGACATCGTCTTGTGCGAATCTATCGTTGTTCTCCCACCTTTGGCAGATGGTATGGGAAGTCTCATATGAAAGAAAAATATCATGGTGTTAAAAAATTTTTCCTATATAATGCGGGTGGAAAAACTTTCAGAGGAAAATGGAAAAGGGTGGTGGACTCCTAGGATTTGAGGTCAAATTGTAACATCCCGTATCCTTTTCCGTATAAAAATTTTCTTTTTTTTTTAAAAACCATCGTAAAACCATTGCGTAATAAAATCAGAGTCATAAATATACAGCAGAAGTCTAAATCATATAAAACATACAGCGGAAGTCTTTTACAATTAAATGCCATAAACCCATTGTTTAACTAAACATTTAAATAAAAACATTAACTTAAAACATTTATTTAAAGTCATAAAATACTAAAAAGCCTTTAAAAATATTTATTCCATTCCGTGAGCCATAACCACAGGTCAATGTCGCCAACAGCACAAACATCCACACAGCAACACTCCATCAGCTGCATCCATCAACGGCTTTATCTATTCATCTGCTCTATACCTACATCAACGAGACTTAACTATGAGCATAACTCTCAGTACGTGATATAAAAGTAAAACATAGAATTTACATACAATTACTATAACATTGTATATGGTTTTCGATTTTGTTTCTCTTTTATTGTTCATGTCTTATATCGTTATTTCATTTTACCATTTCTGTCTTTTACTGTTTATGTCTTTTATCGTTATTTCATTTGCTTATATGCCATGCATATCAAACCGGACCATATAAACATCCGTTTACTGTTTATATGTTGGGCGTATCAAACCGGATCATATAAACATCTGTATCGAGCGTATCCAACCGGTCCACAGTTGTTTACTTGATATCTGTGCCGGGCATATCTAACTGGTCCACAGTTATATAACTTATCTTGATTTCTATGCCAGGCGTATCCAACCGGTCCACAGTTGCATAACTTATCTTGATTTCAGTGCCAGGCATATCCAACCGGTCCACAGTTGTTTACGTGCATTTCATTTTCGTATACATTATAATTTCATGTCTTAACGTTATTGAGCACATACAAATCCTATCTAACGTGTTCCTTAATCGTATCCTTAAAACGTGATCTTTACTATCTAAGGAACTATACTTAATTTATAAACATACAATTAACAACATACATTTTCATGCAATAACATAACTTATGCATTTAATAAACAAACATCAAATAAAACCCTAATTTCCTGAGATATAGGTCCTTTCGGACAAAGCACATGCAATAGCACATACCTGAAGTCCTTAGCTTTAATGAGGTTATCACTTTAAGATTCTTTACAAATAACCTAGTTATTAGCAACATGAGATAATTAACACAGATTAATAAACAACCCTAACTACAAGTAACTCATTGCTTAACATATCTCCTTAATCTATCTTAACAATCTAATCCAACAAGGTATAGCATACAATATGTCCAACAATGACAAATCCTTATTTCAATCTATAACTTCACCAAAAATTCACATAATGAAACCCAATCACTAATCCAAAAATCACTTATCCAACAACAACCCTTAATCCAATAATTACTAATCACAATAATCCTATTATTAATCATATCTTAACGATGACAGAACCATAAGATTCATAGAAGAAAAACTTACCAAAAGACTCACAATCATATAAACCCAGTAAACATCTCTCCTGTTTTTTCTTCAGAGAATCCATCCATAAGATGTCAGCCACAGTTTCTCATCCATCAAACTCCAGAACCATCAAAAACTCTTCCTCACGTAACTCACAGTTTCAAACTTTCTCTCTTTCTCTCTTTGTTCTCACAATTCCAAAACCTCACGATTTCATTGTCTCTCTCTCTCTTACTGGCTCTTTCTCTCTCTCAAACCACTGCAAAACAAAACTCTAGAAGAAGAAGAAGAAGACTTTCGCCAGTTTCCTCTCAAGATTTTGGCAGCGTAACCCTAGATATTTCCTTCCATGAAAACTTTCGGTCACACCCTTCAATTTATAGGCTACACATATCAGCTCTTCACTGTCCAAAATAAAGAAGGCCACTTGAGCGCTTCATTAATCACCCATAATCATACAGACAGCGAAGCGTCAGGTCTTCATACGTTGAAGATCATTAACAGAAGGCATACATGAATGACCACTCCTTAGCATCCTTCCAGCAATCCACTGAAGATGAATAGATGTTCCAAGCATCAATGAGCATCGATGTTGAAGACTCTCCAGTTCAAGCAACGTTTTTCCAGCTGCAGGCGATGTTTTAGATTTACGACTGATCGAAATTAATGAAGGACGATCGACCGCCCCTTAGCAGAACATCCGCATATCTCATTTAGAAATTTCAACTTTCATTGTCGGTCGATCGACGCCAGTCAATCTCCCCTAGCTGATCGTCCGAACCTTCCAACCATTGATTTTCAACCATTCCTCTAGATTAATTCCTTATCATGACACCTAACCATTTATTTATCCTATATATATATATATATTACTCTTAATCAACCATAATTCACTCATCCAAATTATTCAAACCTTTAACATATATCAAATATTTCACCATTCAACTTTCACATCATTCTTTACTAAATTCAATATTTCCTAAAATAGTAGAAATCATATACTTTCAACCTTACTATGTCCAAATGCATCCAAATATATTTTCTCTTAATATTCCCACTAACTATCAATCCACTTGATATCATATAATCTAACTCCAATACCATCAGACAGTTCCTTACTTAACCTCAATCATTCCCTTAAACTAATTATAAACCAACAGGGTATCATCATTCACTTATTTCAACTACGTTTTTCTTGACCAATACTTTTACTCATCCAAGTTAGCACCTAATATCCCAAAATTATCATGCAAGCTATACTTTCAGCTCAACGAAGATTTGGGATATTACACAAATCCTCAATTATTTGGGGAGGATGATGTGTCCCAGAAATCCTATCCACGACCCTTTTTTCCATGAGGTTCGGTGTTTATTTAATTAGCTATTATTTTGCAGGAAATGTTACATTAATGGATATTGTGAAAAGAAGTCTTGCTTGGAGAAGAGGACGTTACTCAATATGTTTTCACATGGAGTCATGCAAACCTAATCGGCTAGATTCACATCGTCCCGGTTTGGAGGAGCTTATATTGGTCGAAGCTAACAAGGTCAATTTGGAGCGTTTTATTGAAGTTTCCGCATTTAACTTATGTCTTTAGATGTTTTAATTGATAGATGGCTGGTTTGGGTTTAATTTTTAGAATTTTAGAATGTTTTGTGATTGTAAGAATGGAGGTGCTCGGTTTGCTTGTAAACCGAGCCCTCATGCCCTAATTTTGTATTTTTGGGGGCAATTTAGTCATTTTCTTTTATAGTATCATTAGAGGGTATTTAGTTCCCTCTAATGTGATTTTGTAAGGACTTTTGAAAAAACCCTAAATTATCAAGTTTGAGCCTTGCTCTTGTGTTCTCTCTCGCGAGTGTGGAGGCCTCTCGGTTCTCCTCTCTTGCTCGATGTCTCTTCTCGTTCTTGCTAGGTCTAGAGGAGAAAAATTAAAGCTACCTCTTCCAACAGCCTCCAAGGGAATTTGTGTGTGGGGTGTGGAGATAGAAGACCTTAGCAAAACCCGGTTAGGAGTGTTGCTTCCGTGAAGTAGCCGAATCAGTCGCCCCTTTGTGTTAGAGGGTTAGCGGACCTATACAGTTTTTTCTATTCTGTTTGTGGTGTTGTTGCTTGAAAGGTATTATTGGTTATTGGTCCTCTACAGATTGCAATCAGTTTGTGTTGATTTGGTATAGTTATTGGTTTGGATTGGATATCGTTTGTTGGAGCTAAATAAAGGAGGAAATTTTACCGCAAAGCTGTTAATTGCGATTCCAGATTTGAAGTCCGACTTCCGTTTATGCGTGACCTTAAAGCTAAGATTTTGTAGAGATATTGTCGTGGTTGTCATTTATTGGACATGTAATTTTGAGAGTAATTTAATGTATGCAATTGAAGTTATCGTCGTTTTTGTATTGGTCCCCAGAATCTGTTGATGGAAACCCTAATCAGAGGGTGAGATTCCTTGAAGCGTAACTCTGTTATTGTAGCGAGTTTGAAGCTTAAATTTGGGCCCCTAATTCTATATGGCGACTTTCGCCAGTTTCCTCTCAAGATTTTGGCAGCGTAACCCTAGATATTTCCTTCCATGAAAACTTTCGGTCACACCCTTCAATTTATAGGCTACACATATTAGCTATTCACTGTCCAAAATAAAGAAGGCCACTTGAGCGCTTCATTAATCACCCATAATCATCCAGACAGCGAAGCGTCAGGTCTTCATACGTTGAAGATCATTAACAGAAGGCATACATGAATGACCACTCCTTAGCATCCTTCCAGCAATCCACTGAAGATGAATAGATGTTCCAAGCATCAATGAGCATCGATGTTGAAGACTCTCCAGTTCAAGCAACGTTTTTCCAGCTGCAGGCGATGTTTTAGATTTACGACTGATCGAAATTAATGAAGGACGATCGACCAGTTAATCTCCCCTAGCTGATTGTCCGACCCTTCCAACCATTGATTTTCAACCATTCCTCTAGATTAATTCCTTATCATGACACCTAACCATTTATTTATCCTATATATATATATATTACTCTTAATCAACCATAATTCACTCATCCAANNNTAAACTAATTATAAACCAACAGGGTATCATCATTCACTTATTTCAACTACGTTTCTCTTGACCAATACCTTTACTCATCCAAGTTAGCTCCTACTATCCCAAAATTATCATGCAAGCTATACTTTCAGCTCAACAAAGATTTGGGATATTACACAAATCCTCAATTATTTGGGGAGGATGATGTGTCCCAGAAATCCTATCCACGACCCTTTTTGCCATGAGGTTCGGTGTTTATTTAATTAGCTATTATTTTGCAGGAAATGTTACATTAATTGATATTGTGAAAAGAAGTCTTGCTTGGAGAAGAGAACGTTACTCAATATGTTTTCACAAGTCATGCAAACCTAATCGGCTAGATTCACATCGTCCCGGTTTGGAGGAGCTTATATTGGTCGAAGCTAACAAGGTCAATTTGGAGCGTTTTATTGAAGTTTCCGCATTTAACTTATGTCTTTAGATGTTTTAATTGATAGATGGCTGGTTTGTGTTTAATTTTGAGAATTTTAGAATGTTTTGTGATTGTAAGAATGGAGGTGCTCGGTTTGCTTGTAAACCGAGCCCTCATGCCCTAATTTTGTATTTTTGGGGGCAATTTAGTCATTTTCTTTTGTAGTATCATTAGAGGGTATTTAGTTCCCTCTAATGTGATTTTGTAAGGACTTTTGAAAAAACCTTAAATTATCAAGTTTGAGCCTTGCTCTTGTGTTCTCTCTCGCGAGTGTGGAAGCCTCTCGGTTCTCCTCTCTTGCTCGATGTCTCTTCTCGTTCTTGCTAGGTCTAGAGGAGAAAAATTAAAGCTACCTCTTCCAACAGCCTCCAAGGGAAGTTGTGTGTGGGGTGTGGAGATAGAAGACCTTAGCAAACCCCGGTTAGGAGTGTTGCTTCCGTGAAGTAGCCGAATCAGTCGCCCCTTTGTGTTAGAGGGTTAGCGGACCTATACAGTTTTTTCTATTCTGTTTGTGGTGTTGTTGCTTGAAAGGTATTATTGGTTATTGGTCCTCTACAGATTGCAATCAGTTTGTGTTGATTTGGTATGGTTATTGGTTTGGATTGGATATCGTTTGTTGGAGCTAAATAAAGGAGGAAATTTTACCGCAAAGCTGTTAATTGCGATTCCAAATTTGAAGTCCGACTTGCATCATGCATAACTCCGTTTATGCGTGACCTTTAAAGCTAAGATTTTGTAGAGATATTGTCGTGGTTGTCATTTATTGGACATGTAATTTTGAGAGTAATTTAATGTATGCAATTGAAGTTATCGTCGTTTTTGTATTGATCCCCAGAATCTGTTGATGGAAACCCTAATCAGAGGGTGAGATTCCTTGAAGCGTAACTCTGTTATTGTAGCGAGTTTGAAGCTTAAATTTGGGCCCCTAATTCTATATGCACACGGAGTTACAATTGTTTTAATTTTGGTATCTGGATTTTGTATTGGAAACCCCAGATTTGAGGTCTGACTTTCTCTAAATGTATCTTCGTTTGTGCATCATCTTTTAAGCTGAATTTTGGATATGTTGTTATTTGGGTTACCAGCTATTTGCCCAATAAATTTGAGCTCCTAAGTCCGCATTCAAGTGGAGCTATCTCTGTTCTAATTTTGGTTGTCGAAATTGTCATCTAGCCGATTACCATTCATTTGGGATTTCTAAATTTGGGAACTTGGATCCTATCAGACCGCCGCGTTCTCTTGAGACACCGCTGCGATTAAACCAAGAACCGTTGCGGTGTCCTAAGAGACTGCAGTGGTTTGGTATCACACCGCGGTGGTCTCTTGAGACACTGCGGCGGCATCATCATAAATCACAGCGGTTCTGGCCTCGATCTTTGAACTCTATCGGTATACATAACCGCTACGGTCCTAGGGCTTGGGCATTTTCACCACGAACAAACAACAAAAACCGTTCGGCAAACAACAAGCTCAAACCTTCGATCACAATATATTCCTGAGCAAAGAAATTGGCGTTCAAGCGGAAGGGTGGTACATCGCAATTGATACCAGAGGAGTCAACGGTGCAAGAAGAAGCACTCGCCGTGGTGGAAGCTATCCAAACCGCGACGGTGGAAGATGTTCAACTCGCGGCGGTGCAACACGGAGAAACCACGGAGGCTGGAGAAACAGTTGCACACTCTCAATGGCAACCTCAACCCGAGCCTGAACAACGACTAGCCAGAGGATCATTGGTCCAGTTCCAACCCGTTACAGAGGGTTTCCAATTCAAAATATTCATGACAACGTATATCAAAGCACGATATGAAGATGATATCGTGCAATTATTGTTTCAAAAATAGTAGATTTAGAGTCATTGGCAGGAATGGGAATTCAACAATTGGTTGAAAATGCTAGATTAGGTGGTTGTGACGGATGGGGGGTAGTTATTGCGAGAGGATTGTTAGATTGTTTTACTCAAATTTGGAACTGTCCACCCAACCATTAGAGGTGTGAATGTACATTTTTGGATGGGAGTTGAGGTTGATTCCCAACGAGCTGAATATAATGCTTGGAAGTGTACTGGAGGGGCCAAGCGATCAATATTATCATGTGTCATGGGATCCACCATTCATCAACTGAGGAGAAGGGCTAGCGGTTCTTAGATTGTTGTACTGGGATCTCGAGATTGCCGAGTATAAAAAGCCAAAGGGCAAGGAGTTGAATGCCATCGCCCGAGTGATTCACCTCATCACGTCGTACACGATTTTGCCTCGGGATGGACATTAAGACCATGTTATCTGCATGGATCTCTTTTTCCTGGAGAAGGTGTTCATCAGGAAAAAGATGGACATCAGATATGTCATCCTGAGTCATATGCACGAGGTACTCAACAACCTAGCAAAGAACCTATTGTATAATTGGCTCATCTAGAGGATTTTTGAGCACTATGGGGTACCCATCTCGGAGAAAGAGCAGAGAATTGAAGAGACGACCACTGATGTGTACAACAAGTTGAAAGTGAACCGAATGGGGGTCACCAAAGTTGGAGGGGAATGGGTATGCAAGACCGCGAAGCAGCCAGCACCTCCACCCCCCTTAGTGCCTCAGCATTCAGCCCCCTCAGCGGAATAGCCCCTCCTCAGACATCTCATTTTACTTCGATGCTTGAGGAGATGTCTAGTTGGATGAGCAGGATGGAGGAGCTCCATTGTATGGCACTTACTAGAATACAAATGATGGAGGAGCACTTTTAAATAGCACAGGTCCAAATACAAAAAGGGGAGGAGCGAGCAAAAGAGAGGCATCTGCGAGGAGAAAAGAGCCATATGCGAGCAAAAGAGAGACATCGTGAGCTAGTGGCAGCACTTCAGAGAATTGAGAGCCGATCAGCCTGTACAGTAGCCTCTCCATCATCCTTTGAAGCAACAGAAGCCATAGATTGCTTGTAAGTTATTTACTTTGTACGCAAAGTCCAGTCTTTACTTTATTTGTGTTTGACGTAATGATGTGTTGTTGATTTGAAGCACCGGTGTCGTAAGCCGCCAATCTGCTCATCCAGCCGTGCCTACCGAGGTGCAGGAGACAAGTGAGTCACAGCCTCAGGCCCTTAGAACTGTGCGCGTGGTACGTCTTTCATTTGGTTATATTTGTGTGTATGCACTTATTTGCTATATTAGTCTGACGACCTTTTGCCATTTTTGTTGCAATCTCGGGAATTGATGGACACCTTCAAGAAGTATGTTGCGCCAAATAGTCGAAAGAACTTGGAGACGTGCGCATATCTCAGGGAAAAGCTGATCAATGGTGAATACACCATCACTAATATCATCTTCCCGGAGCAACACAAGACACCAAACACGGTGAGAAACCTTCTTTGTATCTTAGTTTATAAGCTTTTATCTTATACTCATTAAAACTTATATGCAGTGCTATGCATTGAACGACGAAGCTGCCTTTGCATTTCAACAGCAACAATCGCTACTCATCTTAGGGTGGATTCATGTAAGTAACCATCTCGCTTCTTGTGGTTTTCGTTCATGTTCTATGGTTTTTAATGCGTAGTCTACATTTCAGACTCACCTAAAGCAGGGGTTGTTTATGTTATCCGTTGACCTACACACTCAATTCGCTTACTAGCAATTGATGCCTGAAGCAATCTTCGTGATCGTAGCCCCCACTGATAAAGATCGGTATGTATTTTCCCTTGTGTACATTCATATTGCTTTCCGCTTTTTTACAAATTGTTCCCTTTGCATTGCAGCCCGTACGACATCTTTTGGTGCACGAGTGAGGGGATGAGGGTGATTCGGCTTTGCACAAATAAGGAACAATTCCACAAGCACAACAAGCAACTCTTGGATGGTCAGTTGTACACCAATGTGTCCAACGTATGCTTGGACGCGCAATTGTCTTTTTAAATCACGAATTTGCGGCTGAAACAAAGCAAGAAGAAGAAGGCATAGGCATATCTATTTTAGTTGACTTTATTGTAAAATATGTGTACGTTGAATTATATGCTTGGATAAAAAATTATATGTTTGTATTAAAGATTATATGTTGAATGAAAGATGAATAGTAGAAAGGATAACAAAAGGATGATACTGGAACTACTTGGGATTTTGTGCAGGATGTATGAGATTAACTTTGGGGGAGTAAAGAAACAAGGGAAACTTTGGCAAAATTTTTATAAATTGGGGTGCGGATAAGTGAAAAGTAAATCCTGCATGAACTAAATCAAGTAGATAATTAAAGACAAGTGTATGGAGAAACTTGGTTGAATTCATTGCAATAATTTCAGCAAGCCGTTGCAGTTTATTAGCAAGCCGCTGCGGCTTTGCTCACAAGCTGCGGCAGTTTGTTATGCAAGTCGCGGCCGCTTTGTGGACAGGCCGCTGCGGTTTGTTACCAAGCCGATGCGGCCTGTCCACAAGGTGTCGCGGCTTGCATAACAAACTGTCGTGGGTTTTCTCACAAGCTACGGAAGTTTGTGAGCAAGCCTCGGATATGTTGCACAAACCGCCGCTGCTTGTCATAGTACCTGTAATCAATTTAAATTGATCCTCCACAACCAAATGTATGAAACCAATATATCAAATCAAATTGATGAAACGAAAAAAAATTCAAATTTATCAATTCAAATTTATGAAACCAATTCATATTTATCAATTCAAAATTTACAACGATAGCATACAGTACAATCACATATATATCAAACCTAATCTATCAAATCAATGTATCACGAAAGGTTAAGATCTACATTTGTGTATGTTTGTGTTTGTGGACCTTGTGCATCATACTCATGCAAAACACATTGCAAATGAAATTAGCATAGTTCAAATAACACTTGAAAACGTAAACGTGATAATGGGCTCACCTGCGTCTCAGGAATTCTGTCAGGAACTGTCTCACAAACTCTCTCGGGGACTATCGTAGGCTGTGTCTCGGGGACTCTAAAACCCATAAATGTGCCCTTAGACCTTCCTTTGCCGTCTCTACCTCTGCCTCTGCCTCTGCCTCTGGCTCTGGCTATGGCTCTATCGCCTCTACCACCACATGCATTGGACTCGTCTCCACCTTCACACGGGAGGGAATTGTGCCCCACACCCCCACACCGGCCACATGTCATGTTCATATGTCTTCTAGGCAACACTGTCCAACTTGAAGCCTCGTCTACATCCCGTATTCTACGTTTTCGTGGCCTTCCTAGAAGTCTTTTAAATGCCGGTGGGATAATTGGATCAAGATACGTCACAGGAGGCCATTTGATTTTTCCATTGACGGGGCGGACAAAGTGGGAGTACATCTGTTACGCCACAAAGGGGACCCGAGACAGAACGGGGAACGATCCGGCCCAAAACGGAACCAAATCGTCCAACCCTCACTTAAATCCAATAAATAGCAGCGGAAGACTTAAACGTTCATGTTACAAATTAGGTTCAAAAATAAAGGTCCAGAAGTGACAATAATGTAACCCAATTTAACAAGTCTAAATTTTAGCAGAAATAACATAAAATATGACTATGTTACAAACCTCACTAAAATATCTTTAGTCTAAAAATAATTAAAATTGGGGAAACTCCAAATTTTCTCTTGAGATGGCAATGAGAAACTACTCTGATCATTTCCTGAAAAATATAGTCATATTTGGGGTGAGTCGACAAAACTCAGTGAGGAATTATTTTATTTTCAACTCATATATCATATGAGTTTAACAGGCTTTTCAGTTAATTAAAATAACATATTAACAAATAAAGAGGTGCTCTGTTAATGGACATAAGTGTTTGGCTTCATGACCTTGATGTAGTGTGAAACTGGACTCTTTGTTAAGTTGTGGAATCTGTTGTTTGTTAGGGTAGATGATGATATGTGTTGGCTGTGTTGGATAATCTATTGCTTAAGTTTATAAATTGACTACTATCAAGTGGAATATATGGTGGGATTGCTGCCTGAGATTTATATATATGTGCGTCAGTGTTGTGTGATAAACTTGGCTTCTCAATGTAGTGACAAGAATTTAAGGTAAGAAATACAACGAGGTTAGTAAATTGTCATTAATTAAGTAGTTTTGTTAATGAAACTTTAATAAGTAACGTATAAGGACTAACGATAGAGAAAATTGATGAGATTAATTAGTTAATTAATTTACTAAACTAATGATTGAACTTTATTAATAGTGAAGGTACTAAAAGAAGAGAAAGTGATAATGATTAAGTGTGAACGCCTTAAGCAATCGAGGTAAGTGATATGCATGTGTTTTGGTCTTCGGACCCTACACCGCAAGATTAGGAGATGCATGTTTCGTTGTTTACAGCTTTCCTAGCATATTTCGTTGTTTACAGTATTTAAATGCACGTTTCTTTGTTTACTGTTATTATAGCATGCTCTGTGAATTGTACGTTGACTGTTTATTTACTCTTTCATATGAACTATTGTATGCATTCATGAGCATCACGCATCACGATTTTTAAAAGAATACGAAAATGATTTTTATGCACGATTTTGAAAAGGAAAGACGGAAAATGAAACTAAGTACGAACAAACAGAAAATGAAAAGAAAATACAAAAGAACGATTAAGAAAGATAAAGAAGAAGATTCTTGTGGACCGGTTGGCTAAGCCCGACGCAGGAACAAAAGAAAAAAAAAAGATAAAAGATAAGATTCTTGTGGACCGGTAGGTTAAGCCCGGCACAGGAACAAAAGAAAACAAAAGAAACGTAAAGTAAAGAAAATAAATATGAAAAGAGAAACGAATACGGAAACGGAACGAGAACAGATATCGAAACAGAAACAGAAATAGAAACAGAAACAGAAAGAAAATACATAAACGAGAAAAGATAAAAGATAAAAGATAAAAGATAAAAGATAAAAGATAAAAGATAAAAGATAAAAGAAAGAACGAAAAGAGAAACTGCATACGATTTTAAAATGGCACAGCATGAGCATATAGCATGTTAGATATTATCACTTACTGAGTGTTAGGCTCATAGGTTACTACTTGCAGTGTAGGTACAAGTACAAGAGAAAATGTCGAACAGATTAAATTAGCAGTTGACGAAGGATTTGCACGGACGAGTCTTGTGGTTGGCAACGCTAAACGAAAGTAAACAGACAACTAATTTTGTAAATATAAAGCAACACTTTATTTATTTATTGTCTTTTCAAATAAATGATTTATGCTTCCGCTATAGAATATTTTACGCTTCCGTTTTTAATTAAGACAAATGATTTTATAATAAGTCTTCCGCTGATTTTAATGATTTTAATAACGAGTCAATGTAAAAAGGGATTTTAACGGTTCGGTTTTCATAAAAGAATTCTGATATTTATTTTAAAAATGTTTTCCGCTATTGTGTTTATGAAAGAAAAGAAAAAGTTTTAAATTTCATGTATTTTTAAATGTATGAAAAAACGGGTCGTTACATTAGTATCCTCTATAATCCATAGCATGAACTTTACATAATTGTATAAAGTTATAACAACCAGAACCAAAATATAAATCTCTATCATCTGCTCAAATTTGTCCAAAATTCACAAATACCAAAATCTCCAAATTCTTGTACATGTTATAATTTGTCATATCAATTTTAACATATTCTAGAAAAATAAATGGCATATAATTAACTAAAACCACTTGCCCATTTCAAAAGGAATGTTAATTCCTTTGCATTGCAGACTACTAACAATTAATTATACAATTCATACTCGGAAGAGTTTTACAATCCAAACTCTTCCACAATTTCCCAAAATCATTACCAAATTATAGATAGAAATTTCAACAACAAATTTCCAATCTTTGCATTACCTGAAAGTTTTGTTCCACGCCCCCAACTGCTAGCTGAAAGTAATCCCACTGAACCTATGTTCACACCTACCATTTAAATTGCCTCTGAACCGACAACTCGCTGGAGATGAATCACTCGTAAATGCCCAAAATCGACCCTTAAATCAAACAAATCTGTCGAATTTAGTCTCACCAAGATATTAGAACAGACAGAGGAAAATTGTAGTTTACCTTAGCAACAAACGAAACCAATACCCTGCCAAAGAATGAAAATTGAACTTCAATGCCAACAACAACCCAACTGTTATCGACCTTCGATCGTTGATACCCACAACGAAACCTCAAATAAAAATCATCCCACTTGTTAATTACCGAGTAACAGTGGAGAGGAACGGAGAAATCCGAAGAGGCCGACACTTACCACAGACAGAATGAGACGCCAACCTCGTCGAAGAAAATCTTCAGCCGAGAACCGTCGACAACCTTTGCAACCGATCCACAGAGAGAGAGAGAGGGAGAGAGAGAGAGAGAAGAGAGATGTGAAATCTGGTGAGGAAGTGAGAGTAGGGGGAATCCTTCCCCACTGATCTGAAAATAGGGGGGAAACTTCTCCCTGTTTCGGCAACTACTCCCCCAAAAGGGGGGAGTTAAAAAAATATTTAATAATTATTTTCTTTTATTTTTATTATTTATTTATTATATATATATATATATATATATATTTGGGCCTGGGCCAGGTTTTACAATATCGCCATGTATGTTTTCCAGTGATAGCACGCATGCACAAATTTCTCAAGAAATCTCCTTATGAAGTGAGTGCACGGGACTGCATGGACACATAGGATGCCGGTCAACTTCCACTGGTAACAGGTACAAGTATGTCTGTCCAAATTGACAGAGTACTGTTCGTTACCGTTGCTGACGTCAAACTGGGTAGCTCATAAAAACTGGGGTCTCCAATTTCAACCAACAAGTTGTAGTTTGGCGAGCCGATTCCTGATCTGCAGACACAAAAGGTCCGTCAAGCGAGCCATCTTTTCATTTTTTTCACGATTGTACCCATAATGCCATTTCGTATGATCTTGAACATACTTAGAATCAGTTTGTCCCAAGCTGGTAGGATGCAGGCATTGAAGGACTCGCTGAGATTGTTGAGGCTTAAATCGCATTTGGGGATGGAGCAGAAGACATGTTTAGCCCAACATGTCACATCTATTCCTCATAGATAGTTGTGAGTCATTGGGTCAAGCAAAAATAACTTCTTCATCTCTCTCTCAAACTGCCTCTCTGTTATGGCTCTAGATACGGCCCACGTTGTATCTTTCAACAACTAGCCTTTAAATTGTTTTTGAAAATTGTCATACAGGTGTCAGATGCAAAACCGATGATCTGTTTGCTCTGTCACCTCTCTGGCAACTGGCATTAGCCCCTACAAAGATTCATAGTATGAGTCAAACATTGGTATACAATGCATAACATAAACATAAAAGGCAAGAGCAATCAACCGCACCTTTTGTTAGTAAAAAATAATTGTCCACCCATTGTCGCTCGGGGTATTTAGATCGTCAAGCAACAATTCCAGAAACCAACTCCAAGAAGCCCTATTTTCTGCTTCAACCACTGTTACAACAATCAGATACATTCCATCGTTCTCGTTGATGGTGACAGCAGTAAGCAGCTGGCCCGAAGTCGCTCCCTTTAAGTAGCAACCGTCCAAATAAATAACTGGTCTACCATAGTTCCGCACACCATCTTGCATGCAGCCAAACACATGTACATCCTTTTAGATGCACTCATCTTTAGGTCAATGCGCACTGAGCTCCTAGGATTAGACATCTGAATCTCCTCGGCATAGGACCATATAAGGTTGTATTGTTCATTGTCATCCCCTTCGTTAATTTTTTTTGCCGCATTTCTTGCCCTTCTAGCAAGGCTGGGTGTGATGTTAACGTTAAAGTCCTTCTTGACTGTCCCAATTATGGAAGAAATGTCTAGTCAACCTGACTTTTAAATCTATCTAAGTAATGCTTTGCCACTTATTTGGCAGTGGTATGGCGGCTTTCCATCTTTCACAAGCAAGTGTGAACGTTGTTGTAGAACTTTATTTGAAACGTCATTTCACCATGCATTTTTTAGGCGTGCAGCCGCCACGTGCTTCCTTCCTGGCAGGCAGCCCTCAACCGATGAACGTCACTGTGGGTGAAGTTTATCCAGTACCCATTCTTCAATGCATGATCAACAATTTCTTCTCTAATTTTATTCAATAAACTATACTTTTTGTTAAGGCTCATACCAGCGAAGGTGAATTGTGCTTGTGGTGGGCATCTAGGCCTACTCTCAGCCATTCAATGTCTTCGTCACTATTGGATTGACATAATGAGCAGAGGTCCTCCACGTCCTCGTGTAGAGTTGCTGAGACAGAATGCAACACAATTGCAGCTTCATTTTCAATTCCACGTACCTCATTCTCATTGGTAAAAAATGTGGTTGTGGGTCCCACTTCAACTTGATGGTTAATAACAGATTCTTCAACACTCAAAACCATCATTTGTTTTTCAACAAATTCTTCAACTTTGCCAAATGCTGTTCACTTCAGTTCTTAGAAATCTCTAGGGTTCACTAATCGCTGACAAAATGTCTAAGAATATCGCAAGAAATTCACTGTGTATTTATACTATTCAAAGTAGTGTCAAGAAACTGCGGCGGTTTATGATGACATCGTCGCGGTGTCTCAAGAGATCACTGCAGTGCGATACCAAACCGCTACGATCTCTTGAGACACTGCTACAGTTCATGCCAAATTTGACCTTTTGTTTTTTAGAAAACAACAGAGCGATTTGTATACAAACCGCCACGACTCCACATCAGCACATTAACGAAAAACATGACAACAATGTTCACTGTCATTTTTTCATACGTCAGTGATTAATTTGTTAGAAAAAAAATAGTTGTTGATTTGTCATTGATTAGCAATGATGATGGTTAATTTGTTATTTTCTCATAACATTATTATAAACAAAATATCAAAATGGCAATTTGAATACTATAATAATGTGTAACGACTAATTAAATAACCCTCATCAACGACTCTTCTAAAAAAAATGACTATATTTTTGCTCAGTGTCAATGTGCTCTCTTCCTCTATCCATGGCCGTGGTGCCATCTTTAATTGAAGGCTGGCTGACAACGAGCCTCCTGGATAATGGCAGCAGACCAGCTCGCCTGTGTAAACTTTAAGTCTGAGCCTATTTATAGAAATTGAACTTGGGCCAACCTGTGGGCCCGTTGCTGGCCATACCAACATGACTCAAAATTCCTACCAAGCAACAGCCATTCTGATTAATCAGTAAAATACTCACCATCCGTAGCATCATCTCATTATTACAACTTTTCAGTACAATCTCAATCAGGAAAAAGACAAATAAAAGGAACTTCAACGTAGAGTATAACAGGCTTCTAATTACCAAAAGACTTCACTCACGCGATGGCACATTTCAGGAGGTAAAAAAGGAACATGAACCTTATTACACTACTACAGTGCGCAAAAGTTATGGACAAACGAATCCATCCCACCTCCTTAATTTAATACCTGAGGAAGATGGGGAAATCACTAACAAAGCCGAACCACCCTGTACATTCTGGTCCTCATGCATATGCACCTATTATTTTTCTAGAACGCCAACTGAGAGCAACAAAATAAAAAGCACCATGTAAACTGGACAGAAGCCTACGCCAGATAATTCCATGTATTGCCTGCTTGTCTATTTTTCTTAAGCAGTAATATATCAATCATGAAATATAGAGAGCCAAACTCATAAAAACTTACTCAGGCGCATAGCCTTCGTACGCCCAAGCTTCAAGCAGAGTGCCTAATCAGGCATAAATAGAGGTGCCTAAGTGGGAGAGAACACCTCAGGCATCGAATCTGCAGTCTTTAACCATATGCCAATATTTCATTTTCATCGAGAATATAAATCGGATTGACAACTTTCTACTAACTGAGCACTGACTCTGAATTGACACTGCCTCCATTGCTCCCCCTGCCATTACTGTTAATTCCAACCACAGGCATGGAGCGCTGTGCAAAATCCATTAATAACTTCCTTTGGTGCTCATCCGTGTGAGGAAGACTAGCTCGCAACAGCTCAACTGGCATTTCTTTGCTGATAGCTTGGGCTGCATCTGACCCAATAAGTGCAGCATTTGATGGGGCTTGCATGAGCAAGGATTGGATAATCCCATCATATTTGTTTATACAATACTTAGTAAGAAGATTAAAAAATTCATCAAAAGAAGCCTGCCATAATGAACGATGGGTTATGTTATAGTTTGTAGCAGCATTAGGATCAGTCAGAAGCTCTGTCGCTTTTTCAAGAACAGATCTTATAATCAGGGAGGCCCCGTCTCCAGAAAGACTTCCAAGAGGGCGTAGTGGGGGCTGCTCCGATGAACAAACCACTGCCGCAAGACAAGCACTCAGTGAACCAAGATCCATGCCACGGATACATGATGAAACAACCCTAGCAAGGTTATCTGTTGTCTCTGCTGCAGTTGAATCGGAGGGTAGGTCACCAAACAAAAACCTTAAATGGCGGAAAATAGCCATGCAGACTATTCGCATGAGCTCCCCGGCAGAGAAGAGCACATGGAGGTACCTTGCCAACAGCTTCCGACCCTTTGGTAGAGAAACCACTCTCAAAAACACAAGATCATCCTTTGGAACAAGCCCAACAGTCTGACCATCCCTGCCAAGTGGGTCAACTAGTTGAAGAGATGCTGCCAGCCCTTCAAGCAGAACTTGTCGTCGGTGTCTTAAATGAGTCCTGCTATCATGTAGCTGGTTGAACAGCAGGAAACGGTCAATATCATCCACATCCAGAAGAAGACAAAGACCGTCCTCAATTGCAACTCTAGCTGCCAGCATAGGCTCTTGGTCAAGGGGCTTCTCTGTAGCGTTTTGTTCAATGGTACCAGAAACATATGAGCTTGGAGGTTCAACTTCAAGTAGAGGGCGAGGCCTTCGAATTGATGAGAATGGAACCCTTCCAAGAGCATCCACTTGGAGGAAAGCATGTGGTTCTGCATTAGCACGGGCACGAGGAGGAAGATCCCTAAGTTGGGTAGGGCTGAAGTGATGCCTCAACTTTGCCCCAGCAGATTTTTTTGCCAGACAAGCTTGGTGATAATAATCATCTACATATGGATCATTGCTATGTGTTGCTACTAGTTGCATCCTGACAATATTCTCAATTTCATCAGTAGTCATGTACTTGGACTTAAAATGAGGCCACCCTCCCCCAATCCTATGTGTATTGATGTCCAAACCCTGTTGGCTAAATCGAATGTTCTGCCAACCTTTCTGTGGTAACCTTGGCCTTTGATCTCTCATATCTGGCAGGCCAAAAACTGCTTCAAACTTGCTTGCTAAGGGTGAGCCAGAAGCAACGTGAGGATTTAAAATGCGAGGTGGAAAAGCTGGTAAATTTCCATAAGGTGGCTGGAGGGGATGATGCAGTCGATGTTGCTGTTGCTGTTGCTGTGGTGGCATCAAATGAGGTGGCACTAACCCATTTTGAATAGGTAACTGTTGGGACATCAAGGTACTCATGAAACTTGAATTTTCTCCAGAATATAAGCCCTTGTTGCCCCATTGGTTTGGTGGTCCACCGTTCACAGTGGGGCCAGCAGTAAACTGTGGCAAATTTCCTCCAAAATGAGCTCCATGATGTACGCCTGGCAGATTCTGAGAGTTAGGGAAGAGAGTGGGACTTGTTAATGGAACATGTGATCCACCAGGAACATAAGAGTTCAAGTTGCCTGAATGCTGGTTAGGAGAAGCCTGTGAAAACCTTCCACCCAGAGGAGGATGAGAAGTAAATGATGATTTTGGCAGTGGCATCGGTTCACTTGAGAAATTCTGGTGATGGTATTGTTGGTGCTGTTGCTGATCAGGGTATGATGACGTTCTATGTAAAGTGGCAGATTCCATGAAACCAGAAGAAGAATAAGGCTGTGATGACCATCTTTTTCCATCTTGAGTATTATCAGCACCATATGCACGCTGATCAAGCCACATAGGAAACCCATCCTCATTTGTCCATTCCGTTACAGATGAACCTAAAGAAATATTCTACTGTTAATATGAAGAAATATATGTTACTACAAAATGCCACTGAAAAAGAATGGGAATGACAAAAAAGTGAGCGGGTACAATAAAAACTATCCACACAGAACATGTCCCATCTCACCTAAACTCACATTAAGTTTTGCAGAAACTTCTAATCATCAAACACAGGCCAAATAAATTATGAATGCATGGAATTCAGACAGAGTTTTCATACAATGTCATCTAAAATATAGATAAAGTACCCTCCCATGCCAATAGGCTACTTGAAAAATACCGCCCACTAGTCATTTTTGACACCGTTATCATGGTTTATTATGGAATCCCGGAAAGTCAAACGGGCAATGATGTCCCAATTTTGAACCAAAAAGTGAGCATATCAATAAAAAAGGACATCAGCAAAATTCATCTTAACTAATAAAACTGATACAATGACCTACGAAAATCTAAATCGGTAATGCCAATGATAGCAGTATAACAGAAAACATAGAAACATGACATATCCTAAAACCTAAAATAGCATCACTCGTACCACCATTTTGACTAAATGCAAATGGTGTCTGCTCATAAAAGACAGATTTGCATACTTCATAGCAAATAAAAACAGACAAGCACCAAAATAATGCTAATCATGATGCTAATCAAAGAGTTAGCATTGAATAAGAAATATATGATCTTAGATTTATCAACTGAGGGCACTTAATTCTTAAAACTGAAATTATATAGAACGCCAAAGATTTAGAGCTGTATGAATTAATCACCTCACTTTGTCATACAAAGTTACGCACCATAAGCAATGCATCAGAACAAAATCCTTATTCTTTCCAATAGACAAGACCGGAGTACTCTTAAGTATCTGAGTAGTTCTAAAAGTCAATGACTTCAAGAGACACTGAATGTGTAATAATATAAAGCAAAACTTAAAAAACAAAAATCAGACTATCAAGTGATGTGAATATTGTCATGGATTTTGTCATAATTAATCAATTGTGATAAAGAGGAAACTCACTCTCTCTAGATCCATCATTGCCAATAAATCCAGTGCTTTCAAGTCCGCCAACACCCTTGTTTAACTATTGCAAGACAAGAAAAAACGATCATGTATCAAAGGGAAACATAAGAAAATATTATTATGCATAACAACTAAAGTCACCAATGCAATAATTATATACAAAGAAACTCAAGTAAAAATGGAAAAAATAAATGTAAATAGAAACTCATATAACACAAAGTATTGTCAAAATTATATATAAAAAATGCTCAGGTGAACCTTAATCACACCTTCGAAAATGTAGTAGTAAGATCATCAATGTCAGAGACAGATCTAAAATCATCTCCCTGAAATAACAGATAAGAGTGTTCAGTTGCAATAGCGGGAATTCAATACAAACTTCAATAATTTTAGTACCCATCCAATTGGCCAATTTCATTTAAGATGAACAAAACACCAACTTATAGATTGAGTGAGAGAGAGAAAGGGAGAGAATAATCACTTCGATGATAAAAAAACAATTAATTAAAAAGGAGCAGCTAATTCATGGTCTCATCTGAAATGGAGATCATGAAATTAAGATGTGGGCACAGATTAATAAGATGCACAACAATTAGCATAATTTTCAAAAAGGTATTTACTGAATTCATAGATGTGTATTGGCATTCTCAAACTGAAACCAAAACTAATTGCATATCAGGTAATAAATAGGTATTATGAGGAATAACTTAAGAAAAATGATGAGCATCGTCACCATTAGTTGAAGATTTGGTTTTGTCCTACTAGAATGTTACTCTAAAAAGTTCATTCATATAAAGAAATTAAGAAAAAACAGGATCCATACTGATATCCAGTAAATAATAAATAACAGATAATTAATAATAAAACAAAAGTAATTTGTATATACCACACACTTTTGTATCTTTGGTATATCAAAATGATAGTTACAAATAACTCAAATTTTTCATAAACAAAGATCTATCTGTAAAAGAAATTAAAAAAACAAACAATGAAACAAATATAGCTTGAGCATGGACGAGAAGAAGAGGGAACCAAAAAAGGAGAAAAGCACATCATCCACATATGGCTTAAATAAAAATTTCAAACAAGAATACCAAACAAACTATAGAGATATGAGTATTGTGCATGTCAAACACCTAAATGTTCAGCATAGTTACATGTATGCCTCATAGAGCATGTTGTTTTCTTGTTTTTTTCTACTTTCCATATATGTATGTTGATATAGTTAATCTTGGTGCAACAAAAGTTTTGTTTTATAATTGAAACAAAGAATATAGAAAAATTTGTGAAGAAACTCTCAAAAAAAAAAAAAAAAATTCAACATCAAAGTCTATTTAAAAGCCTCCCATTAATGTTCTCTGCAACTTTTTAAATATAATTCAAGTGATGATTTAAAATTCATAATAAAATAAAGTAAATTTTCTACCAAAAAAAAGGATAAAGTCTATTTAAGAAATTAAAATGAATAAAATCAAATATAAAAATAACAGATAGAATAAAATTTAAAAAGATCACGAATATTAAAAAATCACGGACTTATAGCCATGGGCTATAACTTTGTCTTGCATCAATATCCTCTCCTTGAAAAATACTTGTCCTCGAGTTTTGTAGTTGCGAAAAACTCCTCTTAGATCAAATATGAATTTGGTGCTTGATGCTTCAAAAATTAAGTTTGATGGATACCACACTACACTATTTTGAACTTCGGCAGAGAACTCAATATTTACTTCAAATTGATTGCAAACCTTGAACAAAATAATAACATTTGATTCTTTAAGTTGCTCAAAAAATTGTAATTTTGTTTTGCCACGTTTATCTTCAAAGATGTTTTGTTGTTATAAAAACATCTGCTTTTGAGGTGAGACAAACTCATCATGTTTATCAAAATTAACAGTTGACTCATCCAATACTCTAATTGTCTTGTTCAAACAATCATCAACAGTTTCAAATTCATCACTATCAGATTCATCATTGTCATATGCTAGAGCCTCTTGTTGATGACAATGATCATCAAGTTAGAAGGTGTCTAAAGGAACAAATTCGCATTTTATGATTTGATCTCATAATTTGATTCTGGAATCACAAGAATCGATGATATTCAAGATCCATAAATGGCTAGATGGTTGTTTTTCGGGCTGAAAAATGGTTGTTGTCGCTCATCGTCATAGATAGAAGATGATGGCTTGTCATATTGACTGTGGACAACAATTGGCTTGAATTCGTGAGTATTTAAATGTCAAACCAAAATGCGGTCTTCAAGAAAATCATCTCGTTTGTTAGACAAATAATTAATTGTTCTAGTTGGTTCTTGTCGTAATTTTTTCCCGTTGATGCCGCTCGATATAATCACTTAATCGATTTAACGAGAAAAATGTGGTTCGTTCGTTAGAGTTTTGAGTTGGGTACGTCAAAACCATAACTACCTTGTCAAAATAATGATAGACCAAGGAATAGGTAAAATAATGATAAAATATAACCAATATATAAATATCCACCTCTTTATCAAACAAGAACTCCTCCTCTTCAAACGCAACTGCAAGTGCATCATCCTCATCATCCTCTAGTCCCCCCAACTCAACCTCCTCACCAGCATCATTACCAAAGAATGCATATTGTGATGCATCAAACACAGTTCCTTCTGCATTGCAAAAGAATGTACTAATAAATCACTGACTTTCTCATATAACTTCCTAATCAATCATTACTGATCTAAACTGAGACATTTATCGGACTTATTAAATACTCTTTTGCCAGAAGGTGATTGCTGTAAACCACAACTAATGTTCTTCTTATGGTCAAATCAAAATGACATTATATGATTTGAAAGAACAAAAGTAAGAAACGAGAGGATCACAGAGAAAGATTAAATATTCATACTCCACGTTACACCATAAACTTGAAATAAAAAACTCCTTGGATAATTGAGAATTATTTCAATAGAATATCCAAACAAGTTACGATAACATAAAAACAATACTAAAGCTAGAATTGAACTTTTGTCTACCACAGCTAAAGAATCCACTGACATGAATCAACAATTTCACAGGAAAAGGTTAATTGACAGCTGGTGATCAAAGCAAGAAATAAGCAATTCTCCTTTAATAATTCAGAATAAGTAAAACTACTAAGACACGCACAAATATTTGAAATCTATAAAGCCAGCTACAATTAAACACGTCAAAAAATTCTGCCCCGCCAACACTAGGAAGAGTTTCTGACTAGATATTATTATGGCATCGCTAAAGTTCCTCATCAAATATTATAAAACTATCGGATGCCTAGAAGTAAATTTTGGTTCTCAGAATCTCTATGCGCGCCATCGGAGAAAACAGTTTATAAAATTGAAACGGATCTACATAGAAGAAACTAAGCGTCACTAAATCGAGCACAGGCAGCAATTGCATACACCCAGTAAAGCTTAATAGAAACGCACCAGAGGAATTTTGTCGGAATTGCTCAAGATCCTCGAGATTATGAGACTGTTGAACCCTGAACCCACTACCAAATCCATCCATTCCAAAAACTCAACACCGCAAAAGAACACAAGAATCGAATGGAAACCCTAACAATTACTACATAAACAACGGATCAAATATCCGAAATCAGGAAAAAAAAAAACTACGTCAATGGAATAGAAACTCTATAAGCAGAAATCGTAAGAGTTTCCAGAAAAGAAAAGTAGAAAACAACGAAGATGATCTGTACGAGGATCGCAGAGCAGAAATCAATGGTGAAGCTTTCTGCTCAGTGAAAGAGGTTTTGAGGTCTAGCAGAAAGGAAAACTTGAAAAGGCAGAGTTGAAGAGGAACCCTAGAAAGGAGATAACAACAGTGACCTTTAAAAATGCGGTTCAAGAAAAGTCGTGATCTTTTATATTTCCGTTTAATAATTTCTATAAATTTTAATTTTTCATTCTAATGTTTTTTTTAGTGGCGTCAACTATTTGCTTATCCTAATCATTAGGGAAAATGACAAAATCTTCCTTCATCCTTTATTATTGATGATACATAAATCATCACATTTTTTTACTAACAATTTAACTACTGAACTTTAAAAAATTGTCATCATGAACATTACCATTAACTTTATAAAAATCACATTAATTTTCTCAAAATCACAGTGCAAAAGAACAAATACTCATGAAAAAAAACAGAAGAACTCGTGATTTTAAAACAAATTTTCAATAGAAAAGAATTAATATTCATGGAGAATGGATTTAGAAGATTTTGAATTTTGTAAAAGAATGAATTTAGAAGATTTTAGGTTTTATAATTTAGAAGATTTTGTAAAAGAATGTTAATGTTTGTAGTTTTCAGATGATTTACAATTGTTTTATAGTCCATAGAAGAATCACAGTTTGTTTGGGTTTTTATACGAAAAAGAAAAAAGAAGAAGAAGACAATGAATTTTTTTTCATTTGCAGACGAACCGCTGTAGTTTGTCATGAGACCGTTGCGGTTTATCGTGAGACTGCTGTGGTTTGTCGTGAAAGCATCGTGGGTCGTCGTGAAATATCCGCAATTCGTTGTCAAGCCGCAGCAGTCTCATGAAAAACCGCTGCAGTGTTAGAATTGGTCTGCGCTGCGGTTCGTAGAGTCTTTTGACCTCTCAACTTCAACGGACCATAACTTTGAATATGGGTGTCAAAATTTGTAACGTCCCTCATATTTTTTTTATTTTTATTTTTTAATTAATTAATTTATTTATTTATTTGTTTTCAAAACAACAAAACAATATAATTCATTAAAGCATTTACACAACTCTATGCATGATTCTCAAAACACTAATATTTTACCAAAAAGTCTTTCAACAGTCCTTTTTACATTTTAGCATAACTTACTAATATCATAGCAAAATATCCATTGATCCATTCCATCACATGTTCCACTCCAAAATGCCAAATTCTAGTTGTGAAACTACTATTGTCTCATATGTTCCATAATATATTACCAAAACACATCTATGGTGCACCACAACCGTCAGGTCAATATCGCTGATAATCCAAAACATCATCATGGAGTACATCCTCCACAACATGATTGTCATCCAAGTCATTACCTACATCACGGGGGAAAACAATGAGCCTAACGCTCAGCAAGAATTTGAATGTATTGCAATGAATGAAATGCATGATCATACAATGAATTTAAGCCGAAGTACACACATGACAAACATTGTGGGGCACAAGGAAGATATGGTCAAGTAATTACATATAAACATATCATGAGCTTCCTCATGCCGTATGTACTTTTTGTTCTGAGAACGGTGGGGATTTCAGAACGGGAGACAATGAACACTTGATCTCATGTCTTTAATCTATTTTCTATCTCATCGTTTCCTTTATATTTTTCATTTTCATTGTAACACATGGGATGTCATTGTTATTCCCGAACCCCCACACGCTCTTTTACATAGATTCAATATGCCATGCAAAATGAACAATTTCTTAAATCCTATATATGATGCATGTATGTCAAGAAAGTAATTGAAATAAAGCATAATTATTATAAATAACAGGTGAGAAAAGTACGATACATGCTTATCACATAGAGAATATATGTATGTTCAGATCCTGCAATTTCTAACTAACCAATTAGCATTCCATGTGGAGTTACTATTCACAGTTTACGTGCTAAGTATCATAGTGAACACAAAATCTATCGTCAATATCTTGCACAGAAAACAGATTATGTTACATTGTACAGACTGTGCAACCGATACAGTCATAACTATGTGATTTAAGTCTTATACAGTCATAAACAATTCTAGCATATTGGCTTATTTCCTTTATAAACAACGTCTATATGTTTCTTTCCTCAACTTTGACTTCCATCATTACTTCAACAATTATAAACAACGTCTATATGTTTCTTTCCTCAACTTTGACTTCCATCATTACTTCTAAAGTCATAACTTAACAATTCTCAGAACTATAGTAAAATCTGTCCAGATATTCACAATACATCTTTCACAGATAATATTCCATAACTCATCATTCGCAGATAAATAAGGCATCAAACTAATAGCAATCACACACAACCCCGTGATGTAGGCCTCCATTGGCCACACATCATCCAAATCCTTACCTCTTTTCAATTTGCAGCAAGGTTTGGACAGTACTTCCCCAGCTGTTTACTGCACCACTTGCAAAGAGTATACAAAGACAATAGGACAAAGGATCTTAACGGAAGAAAAGAACAAATCACACACTTGTAGCACTTACCTCTTCCTGTAATTTCACAACTTCAGCCCCTGTAATTTTGCACCTTTACCCAACTTAATTTAACTGAACCCGTTTCTTATAGACAATCCAAGAAGCGGTGAAGACAGATAGGACGCAGTGGAGGCAGTGATACGTGGTTGTACACCCAACACTCAACCAATTATGGTCCAATGGCTGAAAGCCATTCAGATTTCTCTCCATATTTGCCATTTCGTGTCGCCAGCAGAATATTAGAAGAAACTCTCTCCAACTATCCAGCGAAATCTCCCGATTAAAAATGGGTTTTTCTTACATTTTTAACCTTGTGGACGCGATGTGTCGTCCGCCACTATCGTCCGCAGCGTCCAAATGTTCCCAAAAATATTACAGATTCATATCGGACGCCAGTTCATCTCGTCCGTCCCAGTCCGCTGCGTCCGAATTGTCCCAGAATTAAGACAGATTCGACTCGGACGACCCTGTCACCGTCCGTAGCGTCCACATGTTGACAGTCCAGTGTCCGCACTTTGACAGTTCAACATTTAGGACGCCAACTATCAACCCCCAAGCGTCCTAAACCTCAACTTTTGCATTTTATTGAACTTTTTTACACTATATTATATTGACTACATAACATGAACAATAGTACATTAGCAAGGTTATTACACAACGTAGTAAATGGATTTACACAGTATTTTATAATTTTGGGACATTACAATCTACCCACCTTGCTAAAATTTTGTCCCCAAAATTTAGTTCTGGAATAACTCTGGATACCGCGCTTCCATGTCAACTTACCTTTCCCACGTGGCTTCTTCTTCATTTGCTTGATTTTGCCATAAAACTTTTACAAGAGGTATTTCTTTATTTCTCAATCTCTTAACACTGTAATCCACTATACGGAGTGGCTTTTCTTCATAAGTCATATTGGTATGCACTTGAATATGTTCTCGAGGCCGAAAAAGAGGAGCATGACCAAGACACTTTCGTAACATTGAGACATGGAAGACTTCGTGTACACCAGACATAGCTGCAGGCAGACGTAAACGATATGCCACAAGACCAATTCGTTCTGTAATTTCAAAAGGTCCAATATACCGTGGATTTAGCTTGCCTTTACGTCCAAATCGCATAACTCCTTTGAATGGCGATAACTTTAAGTAAACACGGTCACCAACAGCAAATTCCAAGTCTCGTCGACGATTATCCGCGTAACTCTTTTGCCGATCTTGAGCTGCTTTCATGCGTTCATGAATGAGAGCTACCGTATTTGTTGCATGCTGTACCATATCGGGACCAAAATATTTATCTTCCCCCACTTCACTCCATGCAATAGGGGTTCGTCATCTTCTTCCATACAATGCTTCATAAGGAGCCATACCGATTGTCGCTGGATAACTGTTATTATAAGAAAATTCGGCTAAATGCAACATTTTTTCCCAACCTCCATGATACTTAAGAATACAGGCACGTAATATATATTCCAATATTTGGATCATCCACTCACTTTGCCCATCGGTTTGAGGATGGAAAGTTGTACTCATTGTTAAATCAATATCCATGGCCCTATTTACACTTCTCCAAAACATCGATGTAAATCGAGGGTCACGATCAGACACAATAGATACCGGAGTACCGTGAAGACGTATAATCTCTTTCACATACAATTCTGCCAACTGGGTCATGGTAAATGTTATACGCATAGGTAAGAAATGAGCAACTTTCGTTAATCTGTCAACAATAACCCATATCGCATCATGAGCTTTTACTGATTTTGGTAATCCAGTTACAAAATCCATAGTAATATGCTCCCATTTGCATTGCGGTATAGGCAGTGGTTGAAGCACTCCTCCGGGGCGTTGATGTTCTGCTTTCACTTGCTGACAAATTTCACAATGGGTCACATAAAAAACAATAGTCTACTTCATTCTTTGCCAATAATAATGCTTCTTCAGATCTTTATACATCTTATTACATCCAAGATGAATAGAATAACTGGATGTGTGTGCTTCTTTCATGATTGCTATCTGTAACAATATTTCTGGAACATACCATCGCTCTTTGTATTTTACAATGCCATCAGCTGATAAGGAATAATGGCGAAATTCAGGTAAAGTTGGATTTAGTTTGAAACCTTCACAAAGAGTATCTTTCATCTGGACTTCTTTTATTCTCTCTAGAACAGTGGGTTGAAGAGTCAAGGCAGATAGCACATCAGTTAAATACTCTGGAATTAATTGTACATCCAGTTCTTGCATATCTTTCAATAATCCAGCTGGCATCTCCTTACAGGTCATACTCATCACAGCAAGTTTACGACTTAAAGCATCTGCTACCACATTTGCCTTGTCCAGATGATATTTAATATCGCAGTCATAATCTTTAACATATTCAAGCCAACGTCGCTGTCTCATATTTAACTCTTTCTATGTAAAGATGTATCTTAAACTTTTATGATCAGTAAATATCTCGCAGTGCTGCCCATAAAGATAATGCCTCTGAGCTTTAGAGTAAATACTACTGCAGCAAGTTCCAGATCATGCGTCGGATAATTACTTTTGTGTGGCTTGAGTTGCCTGGAAGCATAAGCGATCACTTTTCCTTGTTGCATTAACACTCCACCAAGTCCACGTCTGGATGCATCACAATATATAATAAAATTTTCATTTTCCACAGGCAGAGTCAATACAGGTGCAGTTGTTAATCGACGTTTGAGTTCCTGAAAGCTCTTTTCACAGTCATCAGTCCATCTAAATCGTACATTTTTCTTGGTTAAGCTCGTAAGAGGTAAAGCAATCTTGGAAAACCCTTCAATAAAACGTCGATAATAACCAGCCAAGCCAAGAAAACTACGAACATCTCTCACACTTCTAGGTCGTTCCCATTCAACGATCGCTTGGATTTTTGCAGGATCCACTGCAATACCTGATTTTGAAATCACATGACCGAGGAAACAAACTTCCTTTAACCAAAATTCACATTTAGAAAATTTTGCATATAATTGATGTTGCTTGAGAATATTCAAAGTGACCCTCAAATGCTCGACATGTTCTTCTTCAGATCGAGAATAGATCAGAATATCGTAGATGAAAACAGCTATAAACTTATCCAAATAATCTTTGAATATTCGATGCATCAAATTCATAAAAGCTGCATGGGCATTTGTTAAACCAAATGACATCACCATAAACTCATAATGGCCATATCTGGTTCGAAAAGCCGTCTTTGGTATATCTTCTAGTTTAACCCTCAATTGATAGTATCCTGACCGTAGATCAATTTTTGAAAAGACGCAAGCACCATTGAGTTGATCGAATAAATCATCAATACGAGGCAGAGGATATTTATTCTTGATCATTACTTTATTTAACTCTCGATAATCCACGCACATGCGCAACGATCCATTTTTCTTCTTTACGAACAATACTGGAGCTCCCCAAGGTGAGAAACTCGGACGAATAAATCCCTTTTGAACCAATTCTTCCAATTGAGTTTTTAACTCACGTAATTCTGTAGGTGCCATACGATATGGATTCTTTGCAATTGGTTTTGCACTAGGTTGCAAATCTATCATAAAATCGATTTCTCTAACAGGAGGTAATCCGGGAAGATCATCCAAGAAAACATCAGGGAATTCACGAACGACTTGTATATCTTCAACTTTGGTATTTACTTCTATCGCCATATTTCTTATATGAGCGAGAAAACCTTCACATCCGTGCCATAATAATTGATCTGCTTTAAGGGTAGAGATGATGGGTATCTTGTCCTTCTCTTTTATGCCTCGGAATATATATGGTTCCCCATCAATTGGATAGAATTTAATTTCTTGCCGTGCACAATTAATAATTACACGATTATCCTTCAACCAATCCATACCCAATATGAGATCAAATCCTTTCATATCAATCACGATGAGGGTAGCTTGAAAAATACGATCGTTTACTTGAACTGCATAGGTTTCAAGAATACCATTGGCATTCATATAACTCCCGGAAGGAGTAAGAACTCGATAACCATTCTTTGATATTTGGGGGGAACATTTTGCATTTAAGCAAAATGTTGTTGATATAAACGAATGAGTTGCTTTCGTATCAAATAACGTATAAGCAACTACATTATTAATATATGTTGTACCTATTTTATTTCACAGGAAGTTATTCACAAGAAGTTACTACTAGAAACAACAATTCATGCCTATACTCACAGATATACTTGTACTAAAAAGTTCATACCTGATATAACCACGGGCACCTCTTCCTCCATTTCCTCCTCTCCCTGGACTGCAAAGACTTGTGGGGCTACGCCACCCGGTAAAGTTGGACAGCTCCTTGCCACATGTCTTGGTCGTCCGCATTTATAACATACATTCATCCCTACACGACATAGTCCAGGATGATTCTTCTTACACTTTGGACATATTATTGGCGCAGTAGCTGGTACAGTAGTAAATACTTCACTTGTAGGACGTTTCTCTCGTCCTTGATGGTTATCCTGTACTGAAGATTCTCCTAGCTCTTTGAGAAAACTCTCGTTGTCTTACAACAATACTTTCCACATCTTCAGCTTCTAATGCTCTTGCCACTATTTATGCATAAAGAATACCTCGAGTGCTAGTCAGTGTAACTCCACGGTGGATCTCTATCTTCAATCCTTGTACAAACTGTTGCACCTTCAGCCCATTGTTATTTGCTATATGTGGAGCAAATCGTGATAAAGCCTCGAATCGACGGATATATTCAAAGACCGTCCTGGTTTGGCGAACCCTCATAAATTCCATCATCTTCTGATTCTGAATCGTAAAGCTAAAATATTTTTCATAAACTAACTCTTTGAAATTCTCCCAGGTGAAGGTTGCCAAGTTCAAAGTAGGCATGAAAGAATCCCACCAGAATTGCGCATTATTTATCAGAAGATACATTGCACACTTCACTTTCTCAATCTCTCGTATCTCCGCATACCCAAACATCTTCTCAATAGTACGTATCCAAGCTTCAGCTCTAGTAATATCAGCAATATTCCCATAAAAAATAGGGGGTCTAAGTTTCTGAAAATTTTCCCACCCTGCTTCAATAGGTGGAGGCAGTACAATAGTTTGATTATTGCCATTGCTATTGTTTTCCCCGTTCCCATTATTCCCACGCTCTATCAGTCGCTCAATCAACTGTGATTGTCGATCAATAACATCCGCAATACGACTAAAGGCTTCCTCTCGTTCATTAGGAATTGGATTGTGACGTTGTGTTCTTCATGCCATAATTAATTTTTACTGTTCTACAAATAAATTAAGAATAGTAAATTACTGTACAACTAATAATGTTAAACACAACTTACATAAGGAGGATGTAGTCCACAACAAGTTTTGCATTATCAGCCGTCTTCAGAACCAATTTTGACCTGGTTGTGCTCTGATACCAACTGTAACGTCCCTCATATTTTATTTATGTATTTATTTATTTATTTTCAAAACAACAAAACAATGTAATTCATTAAAGCATTTACACAACTCTATGCATGATTGTCAAAACACTAGTATTTTACCAAAAAGTCTTTCAACAGTCCTTTTTACATTTTAGCATAACTTACTAATATTATAGCAAAATATCCATTGATCCATTCTATCACATGTTCCACTCCAAAATACCAAATTCTAGTTGTGAAACTACTATTGTCTCATATGTTCCATAATATATTACCAAAACACATCTATGGTGCACCACAACCGTCAGATCAATATCGCTGATAATCCAAAACATCATCATGGAGTACCTCCTCCATAACATGATTGTCATCCAAGTCATTACCTACATCACGGGGGAAAACAATGAGCCTAACGCTCAGCAAGAATTTGAATGTAATGCAATGAATGAAATGCATGATCATACAATGAATTTAAGTCGAAGTACATACATGACAAACACCGTAGGGCACAAGGAAGATATGGTCAAGTAATTACATATAAACATATCATGAGCTTCCTCATGCCGTGTGTACTTTTTGTTCCGAGAACGTTGGGGATTTCAGAACGGGAGACGATGAACACTCGATCCCATGTCTTTAATCTATTTTCTATCTCATCGTTTCCTTTATATTTTTCATTTTCATTGTAACACATGGGATGTCATTGTTATTCCCGAACCCCCACACGCTCTTTTACATAGATTCAATATGTCATGTAAAATGAACAATTTCTTAAATCCTATATATGATGCATGTATGTCAAGAAAGTAATTGAAATAAAGCATAATTCTTATAAATAACAGGTGAGAAAAGTACAATATATGCTTATCACATAGAGAATATATGCGTGTTCAGATCCTGCAATTTCTAACTAACCAATTAGCATTCCATGTGGAGTTACGATTTGCAGTTTACGTGCTAAGTATCATAGTGAACACAAAATCTATCGTCAATATCTTGCACAGAAAACAGATTATGTTACATTGTACAGACTGTGCAACCGATACAGTCATAACTATGTGATTTAAGTCTTATACAGTCATAAACAATTCTAGCATATTGGCTTATTTCCTTTATAAACAATGTCTATATGTTTCTTTCCTCAACTTTGACTTCCATCATTACTTCAACAATTATAAACAACGTCTATATGTTTCTTTCCTCAACTTTGACTTCCATCATTACTTCTAAAGTCATAACTTAACAATTCTCAGAACTATAGTAAAATCTGTCCAGACATTCACAATACATCTTTCACAGATGATATTCCATAACTCATCATTCGCAGATAAATAAGGCATCAAACTAATAGCAATCACACACAACCCTGTGATGTAGGCCTCCACTGGCCACACATCATCCAAATCCTTACCTCTTTTTAATTTGCATCAAGGTTTGGACAGTACTTCCCCAGCTGTTTACTGCACCACTTGCAAAGAGTATACGAAGACAATAAGACAAAGGATCTTAACGAAAGAAAAGAACAAATCACACACTTGTAGCACTTACTTCTTCCTGTAATTTCACAACTTCACCCCCTGTAATCTTGCACCTTTACCCAACTTAATTTAACTGAACCCGTTTCTTATAGACAATCCAAGAAGCGGTGAAGACAGATAGGACGCAGTGGAGGCAGTGATACGTGGTTGTACACCCAACACTCAACCAATTACGGTCCAATGGCTGAAAGCCATTTAGATTTCTCTCCATCTTTGCCATTTTGTGTCGCTAGCAGAATATTAGAAGAAACTCTCTCCAACTATCCAGCGAAATCTCCCGATTAAAAATGGGTTTTTCTGACATTTTTAACCTTGCGGACGCGGTGTGTCGTCCGCCACTATCGTCCGCAGCGTCTAAATGTTCCAAAAAATATTATAGATTCATATCAGACGCCAGTTCGTCTCGTCTGTCCCAGTCCGCTGTGTCCGAATTGTCCCAGAATTAAGACAGATTCGACTCGGACGACCCTGTCACCGCCTGCAGCGTCCGCATGCTGACAGTCCAGCATCCGCACTTTGATAGTTCAACATTTAGGACACCAACTATCGTCCCCCAAGCATCCTAAACCTCAAGTTTTGCATTTTATTGAACTTTTTTACACTACATTATATTGACTACATAACATGAACCATATAGTACATTAGCAAGGTTATTACACAACGTAGTAAACGGATTTACATGGTATTTTATAATTTTGGGACATTACAAAATTGGCTCTGTAAGATATCAAATCGAAGCTCTCTCAGAGATCTACGACTTGGTTTACCCCATGTCACCCATTTCTTCTACCCAATATTGCACGTTTAAACTCTCAAATTTGCAATCAAAGATTTTAGACAAACCGTGAGTCATGAGACTGCGGTAGTTTGGCAACAAACCGCCGCGGTTTCATCACAAACCGCCGCAGTCTCATGACTAACTGCTGTAGTTCGTCGTCAAACTATCGCGGTTTCATGACAGCCACTTAGGTTTTTTGTCAAACCGCTGCGATTTCATAACAAACTGTGGCGATTTCATGACAAACTGCTGCAGTTCATTGTCAAACCGCCACAGTTTGATCAAAGCGTTAACAGCAAACGTGACAACGATGGTAGCGACGTCAATTTTGAATAGTTCAGTGGTTAATTTGTTAGCAAAAAAAGGATGATGATTGGTTTGTCACTAACACTAAAGGATGATGGTTGATTTGTCATTATCCCTAATTATTAATTAGAAAATAATATGAATATTTAAAATAAAAAAAAATAACAAAACAACTACTTAACTATAAGATCAATGATAAGTTAACCACAAAATAATTTTTGCTAACATTTAACTATGAAAAATAAACAACACAAACATCACCATTAAGAGCGAACTTACTTTAAAAATAAAAGAGTAAGTTTCCCTTTGAAAATGTCTTCTAACTCATTGCTCACTATATGCATTTATGTTTTTGTTGTGAAATTAATCACGTTGTTAATTTTTTCTAAATTCATGGTTCTGCCAAGTAAGTTCAATGAATTTGCGATTAACATCATTTCATTGTCAATTTAAGAATTTCTGCTTGTCTAGAGGGTTCTTCCAGTGCAAACATAATTATTCTGAAATCATTAAAGCTCGAACAATGTAAAAAAATAATGTCGTTAAATTACTTCGAAGAATTCACAGTTTGTGTAATACCCGAATAAATCCCTCCATATATAATGTAAAGAATTTTTGTAGAATATATGTTTTAATAAAGGGAAGTGTACCGCAATAGTGTATGGTACACTTGATATAATGTGATAAAAATGAGTATAAAATTTAGTTAAAATGAGTATTAAATTAATTAAGATATAAATTAATTAAAGCAAAAATGGCAATTTCAATTATGCAGAATGGAAGTGTGGAACCGGTCGAGCATTAGCAGGCAAAACCACGGCGGAGCCGTTGAGCATATGCTCGATCGAGACAATGGTGAAATGTGATACGGCTCACTCAAAATTATGAGAAATCATCTTTTAGTGGCATGCTGACTGATCACTGGGAGGAGCTGCTCATCTTGGTCCGTGTGCTTCGCCTGAAACAACGACAGTTTCACCTTGATTTTCATGAGTATATAATGAATCCATGTGGCATTTTTAGTGGTGCCACCTCTTGGTGGTAGGAGAACGTCCATCAGAGAATGCTTCTAAGAGAAGCTTCCTTCCGGTTGATAAAATGAGAAGAGAGGAGACAGGGAAGAAGCAAATTTCGAAAGAGAAAGAGGAAGAAAGAGAGAGAAGTGTTATGTCTTTTTTTTTTACAAAGAGCAGGGTGCGAGAGAGAGAAAGAGAACAAGAGAGAGTGAAGTCTTGTGGATTGCTAGAAAAGAGAGCGTGAGATGCTCTGAGTGTTGCTCTTGATGTGAAGGGGAAACTCTAAGTGTGGCATTTTTGATTAAGGTACAGAGTATTTGTAATGACCTTGTTTTTCTTACTTTTGAAAACAAAAACATGTAAAATTAAAACTTTTCTTTTATAAACACATCAGAAGACTTTAATAAACAAAACATTTAAGCAATACAATTCTTTTCTTTTACATTTATAAATCACTTTACAACATCTTTTATAAACACTTTACTCCTTAAATTCTTTAGCCTAGCCAGCCACAAGATTCGAGCGTGCAAATCCTTTATCAACTGCTCCTTAACCTGTTTCCTTGCATACCTACATCAGCAAGACTTAAAACTATGAGCCTAGTAAGTGATATAAAATAAAAGCTACAATGCGCATGCTATGGCACTTTAAAATCCGTATCCGTTTTCGTTTTCCTCGTTTAGTTTCTTTTTCCTTTTTACTGACATTTCTTTTGTTTATGTGTTGGGCTTTATGTCATACCCAAGGTATTTAATTTCGTGTAAATATTTGGATGAAATGAAAAAGTAATATTTCGGTCATCATAAATCTGTCATATCTTATTGTTGGTATTATTATTATGAATAATAAAGTGTTGAAGTGTGTTGGATTAATAGGGATATAGTTATATATTGTTAGAAAATAAAAATTCAAAATAAATTAAGGATTTAAAATAATTTTCGATCGAATATTTATGAAGGAAATCAGCAGTCAATTGTTTTGGTCGGAGGGCAACAACGATGATAAACCGGCACAATCGACCAGCGAATTTGGAAGCCCAATGCTTAGTTGATCAATGAATTGGCGGTCAATCATCCAAAGATGAATTGATCAACGGGGCACCTAAAACGTTGTTTGAAACGATAACCTTTGCCTGGAAGCTCTTGGGTTCGACTCTTTGAGCTTATGTGGGTGTTCAAACGTCTCTCTTCTTAGCTTTTCACCTTTGTTGGGACGCTGAGGCATTGCTAAAGTGTTGTGTGTGTGCTCTGTGTGTCCCATGAGACGTTCAACAGTGAAGAGAGCTGCTGCTGCGGAAGGAGAAAAGAAGGGTTACGTGAGGTAAGAAATAACGTGTATGCTTTGTCCGTAAGGACCTACATCACGGGAGTAGGACGCGTTGTGTTTCTCTGTAAATTTTCATGCCTATTTCATACATAATATATTGTTCTTCCATGGTTTACTGCTCGCATTCTTTACTACTTGAAGTGTTGGATATGTTCTCTGTGATTTCATGTCTTCGTTAATGGTTCTAATTAAATATGTTGTTCTTTGTCGTTGGGTTACTAGTTAGATGGATGTTATCAAATTCAAATTAGTAGTGTAAAAATCGGTTTTGCATGATTAGTTGTTTTTCTTTGCAAGTATTATCTCTGTGATGGAATTATGCTTAGGAGCTTCCCTGTATGATTAGTTGTTTCTCTGCTTGAATTATCATTTTACCTTGGATGATAAGAAATAACCTATTGCTAACCAATTGTGAAGAGAAAATAAATCTGTATGTTTTGTTTGGTTTCCGTGGTGTTTTCTCTGATAAGGGTTTGTTCAATCTATTGTTTCCATTGTTATTAATCTGGATGTTAAATAAGTTATCCCTTTGATAATTAATCTGTAATACTTGGATGATAATTAAAATCCCTTTGAATTAAAATAAATAAGAATTTAATAATTATGTTAAATTGATTTGTTACTTTGGTGTATAGTAAAGATATAGAAAATCTAGATTAACAACATGATTAAATTTGTTAGATAACATGTGTCTAAAATGCCTATAAGAACGATTGTGGTCTTAGGTTAGTATCTTTATTGTTAAATAATATGTTGGAAATATATGTCAGTAAAAGCATGTTTAGTGTTAAGTTTTAATTGATGTATGATCCTTGTTCATTGTTTGTTAACTGTTTGTATTATTGTTTGTGATATATGAACTGCTATGTAACATTCATATAGGCATGTCATTAGGATTGCACGTCATGCATTTCATGGGAATAATAATAAAGATAATAAATGACGTTTTCTACGTGGGTTCAGAGACTTGAGAGGTTGCTCTCATATAGAAAACAGCTCGTTTGGGTAAGTTCGGAGACTTAAGAAGTTGCTCTTACTCAACGGGTGGGTGAGTTCGGAGACTGAAGATGTTGCTCTCATGTAAAAACGAATTCAAGTGGTGAGTTTGGAAACTGAAGAGGTTGCTCTCACCTAACTTACAGATATATTAGACTTATGCAATTAGAGTATCATAGGGATTGCATTGCATTTCATTAATATTTCTTACTAGGAAAGAGACTCATTATTCCTCCTGTGATGTAGGTATCGATTGTGATTCAAATGTGATGAACGTGGATGGAATGTGATACGATGCAAGCTTGTGTTACTATGTGCGAATCGACCTAGAGGGTTATGGCTCAAAAGAATAAAAGTTGTTTAAAATGCATAAAGACTCTATTTATGGTTTTTAAGTATTTTAAATTATGTTGTTTTCACAAACAGTTTAAATGTTTTTACTATTCCATGTAACGTACTCTGATGTTTCATTTTAAGTATATTTTAAATGGGTTTAAAAATGTTCAAAATTTTTATGAAAATGCATAAACGAAAATGGGATGTAACAATTATGGTATCAGAGCATAATCGGATCTAATGAGATTCTGTAGACTGATGGTAACACAAGATTGGTCTCGACATGCTTCTTCAACTGTAAGTGCTTTGTTACATTGTTTTGTTAGTTATATTACATTGCTACATTGAATTATTACGTTAGTATGAAATTTCTATGCTAGTTTAAGTTGTTTGTAGTTAAATGCTTAATTTTAATAATAATATTCATAATTTAAAAATAAAATAAATTACACCCAATAAAATCTTTAGGTAAATCTAATGCTACCTAATAAATATTCCCTAGAATAATTAGTGACTAATGTCAACCAAAACAATGTTATTGTAGGATAATAGAATAGCAAGAGGAAGTAGAGAAAACGTTCGAGCCAACATTGAGAGAAATGCGGCTATGGGGGTCGACCATGTTAGAAATGAGGCTGCTGAACATGAGAATACTAATGGTCATGTTGTTCCTCGGGATGATAGGAATGACGTTCTTGATCGCTTGACGACTATTGTGAACTGTCAAACCCAGTGCATGGAACACCCGATAGAATGGGGGAATAAGAATGAGAATCAACGTCAAGTAGTGGTTCCAATGGAAGTTGGTTGGGAGAAGTTTTGGAAACTTAGGCCTCTATGCTTCAATGGGAATATTGCTAAAGCCGTTGGAGCTAAAGAATGGATTAGGTCTCTCAAAGACATGTTCGAATACGCAAGGATTGGGGAGACCGAGAAGGCTTCATGTGTTGTGTACCTACTGATTCAGGATGCGAGATTCTGGTGGGATACCGTTAAGGTGGCACAGGACGTCCAAACCTTGACATGGAATCAATTCAAAGAAATCTTCTATGAGAAGTATTTCAGTCAAACTATCCGATCGAAGAAGCTGGTTGAGTTTGTCTAGTTACGTCAAATTAGGATTGTATCGGAGTATGTAAGGAAATTTGAGGCACTATCTTGATTTGCGTCACATCTGGTGGCGGAAAATGAGCACAAGGTCCATCAGTTCGTACATAGACTAAAAGTTGAAATTTTTAAAGGAGTAAAGATTTCCGTTACTCATGGCGTCCCTTATACAAAGATTGTCGCTAAAACATTGAAAGTTGAGGATGCTGAATTTATGGCGGCTAAGCAGCATGAAGTGAATCATAAGTTCTGGAAGAATACTCTTAATCTGTAGTAGAAGGATGGACCAGTGACGATCAGGGGGACAAAGAGGCCTTTGGAGAATGAGGTATAACAAATGAAGGACAAGCGCCCGATGAATGTGACAGTTACTTCCCCATTTAATGGGAAGACCTCTCAATCGAATCAATGTCCGAAGTGCAAGAAGAATCAATTTGGTGAATGCAGGGTAGGTATTAGACGGTGCTTTAAGTGTGGGGAACCTGGGCATATTGCCAGGTTTTGCTCAACTAGAATCGGTGGATCTGGAGGTGTGACACCAACAGTCTTTTCTCTGTATGGTGATGATGTTCAAATTGATAAGATGGTGGGGGAAGATCAGCCTACTGTGGTGTCAAGTGTAATACCCCGACTTTTCATAATGGAATTTTATAAGCATAATTGAAAAGTAATGGGGGCTATTCAGATTAATTAGATATTTATCGTGATATTACTGAGGACGTAATCGACAATTATTATCAAGCGACATTCGGAATTAGGAAATTTAAGTTAGACCAGTAATTATGGTCAATAAATATTCGTAATAAATTAAGAATTGGAAATTGGGTCAATTAATATACAATAGGTATATTTAATAATTATTGATTTATTAAAGAAATTAAAATAAATAAAATGGAATTATAATTAAAAGGGATAAAATAAAAAGGAGAAAAGAAAGTGAGATTAATTGGAATTAAAATGTAAGAAGGATAATTAAATGGAAATTAAGTGGAGAACTGAAATAAAGGAAAATTAGATGGGGAGTTAAGGGTTGAACTGGTTCAGCTTGTGAACCTGTTCACGCTGGTTCATTGGATTGGTCTGGATATCAAAAGAAGGGGGAAGGATTCAGGTTCGGCCTGCGGCAAAACTACTGAGAGAAATAGAGGGAGATCGAGAGGGAGATTGTGAAGGAGAGAGCAACGTGAGAGCAATGGTGGGAGTGGTGGCATGGCGTGAGTGACAGAGGGATTATGAGTGAGGGACTTGAGATTGAAGAGGGATTGAGGGAAAGAGAGAGGGGAGTTGATGAATTTTCTAGTGATTTTGAAGAGGGTGAGTGTGAGATTGTGAGACCGAGAAGAAGAGAGAGATGACAAAGGTGAAGACTCGGGGGTCTCCTGCGGCGCGTTGATGGGTTTGGAGTGAGTTTTTTCTGGCGGTGCAAACGGTGAGCGTTCTTCCCTACCAGTTTGAATTGAATGCTGGGTTAGGGCTATGAACGGGGGACGATTCTGGTAGCTGGGTTCTCTTCAAGAGAAGCTTGGCAAGAGGCCAAGGTTCTGACTGTGCTTTAGGTTGTGGCAGTGTCTTCTCCGTGAGGTAAGTCTCCTATTCGGGTGACTCCTTGGTCTCCAAAGTCACTATAGTTTGTGGTTGAATTCAAGTGTGTTGAATTATTCTGTTCTGTTGGGGAGAATTGCTACAGATTGGTGCTATGTTGATTCCTCCTTGGGTGTGTGCTTCTAGTGTAATACTCCAACTTTTTATATCAGAATTTAATAAAGATAAAGATAATTGGAAGGTAATTGGGGATATTTGAATTTATTGGATAATTATTGGGGTATTACCAAGGACGTATTTGTTAGATTAAAATTTATGAGAATTTATTGGATGAAAATAAAAATGAACAAAAATGAGAAATATGGATCGAACCGGGTTGGTTTGGCTCGGTCTGAAAATTTAGTGGCTCAGTTGAGAAATTAAAATAAATGGTAAGTTAATGAATTAAATTAAAATGTGAGGAAAAAATAATAAGGGCGGATTTAATAAATTAAGATTTAAAATAATGAGAATTTGGAGGAAGAGGAGAGTAAACCGATTCACACTGTGAACCGGTTAGGGGAGATTTTAAGTGGCCCTTGGCCATTTCGTGGGGAAGAGATGGAAACCAGGGGGAATGAGACCAGAACGAGAGAGAGAGGGAGATGGCGAGATCGAGCGCGAAGAGGACTGCGGTCCTAGCTTGTGCTCTGTCAAACTGACGGCGAGTGGATGGTGAGCGAACAGTGAATGAATGGTGAACGAATGGCGAGCGCGACAGTGAGCTCGGCGAGTAATGGGACGGAGGTTCGGCGACGGCCGACTAGCAATGACGAAGGAGCAATGACGGTGATGGGCTCCCGAGGTTGGCGGTTTAGGGGAGGAACAACTAGGGCATGGTTTGGCTGGAGGTTTCGGTCCGGCATGTGTTGGGTTGAACCGATTCATCTTGCTAGCCTTTTCTGGTATTTAAGGACTGGTTGACAGATTCGTGGCTCCATATGCTGGCATGGACGACAAGTGGACAGGATGGAGGCAGGGATTGGTTGGGCGTGCTCTCTGCCTTCTGGGAATTGTCAGAGAGTGTCCCCTTTCTGGTGTTGATGTACTGAGGCAGAGAGAATGACAGAGGAGTGGGGTGAAGAGTTGAAGTCTAAAGAAGGAGAAGGCTTGGACTGAGAGCTCTCGAGTCTCTATGTTCCTTCAGGTAAAACTTCTTTGTTCCTTTGAGTTTGGTGCCTTATTGGTCGGATGCCACTTTTATTGGTTGCTGCTTATTGGTTTTGTTGTGGTGTTGATGAACTGCATTGACTTGGTTGGAGGTGAAACTCTCTGGAGTTGGACTGCCGGCCAAGAATTGTGAAAGGTGAGGAGAAAAGAAAATGATAGAGGGAGAAAGATGGTTCTCTGGTGGTAGAGATACGACCGTGAGCTTGGAGAAGCTGCCCTCTAAGCTCCTCGGGGATTGCTTCAGGTGATGTGAAGATTTCCTTCATACTTTGAGTTTTGTGGGAATTAGATGTAGATAAAACTTGCTGTGCATTATGGGTGTTGGTCATTCTTTGATTTGGTTTTTGTCTATAGTCATGATTGAGAAGATTAATGTCCTATAAGATTAAATTCAGATTATTGGATACTAGTTGGATATATGATCTTTGTGTGGTTGGTTATGCCTTCCGCCTGTCATTGCTTATGGATTGTAATGGGATAATTGTAGAAGATAAAATAGTGAAGAATAATTTGGATGATTATCTGCTGCCCTATTATTTGGATAAAAAGGATAAATGAATAGTATGTTTTATTAGCTATTCCCGAAGCATGAATATGTTGGAGTTAATGTGGTTGCAGATTTATACTTTGTTATGGTTTGTGGAATTCTGTAAATGTTTGTTGGAGGGATTGTTATCAATAAGTAAATGTTTTAATTGTGAAGGTATTGAAAAGGAAAAGAAGGATAAAGATTAAAGATGAGTACGAGATACAGTTTGAGGTAAGGAAATAGGGGTGTCTTGGCCAGAGGAGGCCTTACACCACAAGTAGAGTGCGTGCATTTTATGTTCATTTTCTGAAATGCTTACTGCTAATTCCTTAGATGATTTCCTGCTGTATTTTCCTTGTTGATTCCTTGCCGTGGATATTTCCTTTGTTGGATAGGGTAGAATTGTTAGCACTTGTTAGAATATGACTAGCTCCGTAATTCATTTCCTTTATTGTTAGTTTTGCTTTTCTAGTTGTTTCTATAATTGTGATCAAATGCTTTACTTTGTAGACATATTCTTTATTGTTAATTGTTCTTTTTATTGCAAATGTTTTGCTTTATTTGTTGTGATGGATTGCTGTGATAAATGATCAATGGTTGAATACAATGAGAATATAAATGATGAGGAGTAGGAATGAGCTACGAATGAGCTTAGAATGTTGGTTTTTCCTTAGATGATTTACTGTTCTGTTCTTTGTTATTTTCTAGATGTCTAGCTTGGATTCTCTGCGTTAACTAAATTGATATTTCATTCATTCCATATTTACTGTTTAGTGTTATTCTGAATATGTTAATAAGCATGTTTGATTAACTAAGTAGACCTGAGCACATCTAATTAACTAATTAAGTAACTAGTATTTAAATAACTAAGTCGATGATGTTTAGCTAGCTGTTTAAGTAATAACAAATCCTGGAGCATGTTAACCAACTAATTAGTGGAGCATGTAAATTGACTAAATTGATTAACTAGCAGGTCTGAATTAACTAACTAGCATAATCAATTAGCATGTTCACTTACTTAAGCATGTTTGTTTATCTGGACTTATAAGCATGATTAATTAGAGCATGTTTAATTAACTTCCTTGAGCATGTTAATGAATTAAAACCACAAATTAACTAGTGAGCATGTTAATCAACTCAAGCATGTTTAATGGATAACTAATCTTGAGTATGTAATTATCTAACTAGTTGGGTCAGTAAATTAACTAATTGAGCATGTTTAATTAACTTGGTTATTTCTTGATGCATGTATGTTAATTAGAGTATGTTAATTAACTTAGAGAATAATGGTGGATAACTTAATTGGACTTTATTATTTGAGTTATTGGAATAATGGAAGTGTGTTATTTGACTTAACTTAGAATGATATAGCATGTTACTTAAGAAATTAATATTAACCAAGATATGTAAGTAGAATATTAAATGAAATCATTTCTTGAGCATGTAATCTTCTTGAGCATGTAATTAACTTGGATAATAACTAGACTATTAAATATAGCATGTTTAATTAATTAGAATGAAAGCATGCTTAATCAACTAGAATAAGAATTACCAATTTACAAGCATGTTTCCATTATTCGTTATCTAAAGCACGTTTCCATGTTTAGTCTAGCTTAGTTCAATGAGCATGTTTAGTTAATTGTAATTCGTCACATGTTACCTTATCATCTCATCTTGTTCATTCATTGCTTTCAATTTGATATCATAATTGTTCCCTGTATTGTTGTGCGCTTTCAATTATTGTTATTTATTATATGTGCGGTTTCAATTACAGTTACTTTTATTTCAATGCGCACTTCAATTTCTGTTACTGTAATGCTATAAAATATCATGCATCATGTTAGGTTGAGAATGTATGGTCATGCATCATGTTAATAGAAACTAATAGGGAGTGCCACCTTGGTGGTGGTACTCACACATGCACGAATGAGGAAAAATGTTAAGAAATAAAGAAGTAGAAAAATGTTCAGGGTGGGTAGAATACGCCCATCACTGAGAAAAAGCCTTGAGGGCGGGATATACCTAAAGGGAAAAAGAAACGAAAAGGGAGTTGGGGTAGGTGGGTAGTTCGGTTCTAGCCTGACAGCTAGGATATACCCCTACCTGGTCGGAAAAGGGACTAGTGTGCACACAGGAGATTAGAAGCTTATCAAACTATGTCTTCTCAAAGGAAAACCTCAAATCTCCAACTCGAAGTATGAGTAAAGAACCAAAGAACCAATGACTTAAAGAAAAGATTGGTTTGGTGACCCCCATTCCAAAAAGGACTAAAGAGAGGTATATCATATTGCATAAACCATTTTCCTTACTAAGCCTTTGGGCTTACAGTTACTTGTGGTGTAGGTGTAGGTACCTGTACGCAAAAATAAATGTAAAGAATTAGGAATCAATGCAAAAACGATGAACAGATAATCTAAAGCAAGGATAAAAGATTTGTACATGCGAGGATTGGGGCTGGCCAGGCATAAAGAGAGTAAATGAGAGCACGGTTGTAATAAAAATGGTATTTAATTGTTAGTTTTTATTTCTCAAACGCAGTATTTCAAATGTCGAGTATTTCTTCCTTAAACGAATTTATTTACGCTTTCGCAATGTTTTAAACAAATGATTTCATAATGCTTCTACAATTCATTAATTTGATTTTCATAATGAGTTTAACGAAAGGTTAGTAGCAGTCCGGTTTAGCGTCGTACTCTGATTTGTTTTAAGAGAGATTTCAACAGTTTTACAAAAGTTCAAATTTTCACACATTTTAAAGGATTTATGAAAAATCTGGTTGTTACATTTGGCGATGGTGAGCATCAAAGGATGGGGGAAGCCGTGAATCCTCTGGTGGTTGGAAATCGAGGCTGTTTCCCTCGAGTGCTCTGCTGGTAAGATTTTCTTCTCTACCTTTGCCTTTCGGGTGTTCTTCAAGGTAAAGGGAAGTCTTTTGCTGCTTGTTATGGAATGTTAAGATAATGTGTTTTGTTGTTTGGATTGATGTTTTGTGAACTGCTCTCCAAGAGGAATGTTATGGATTATCTACTTTAGTATATATACTGCCTTGTGAAATGTTTAGGTGGTTTTAGAGATGTTTCTGCTATTTGCTGTGGGCTGATATTCTGCTGTTATTGGATGATTTTAGCTTCATTTATAGTCATTATTGTTGGATTGAGAGGCTGAATAATAGTATGTAATTTATTGTTGACAGTGGGGTATTGGTTGAGGAAGAATGTATGAAGTCCTCTACATATTTTTACTGCTTGGTTGGGATGGTTAAGGATAAGCATATTGAAGTTACATGCTTTGTTTGTTGTTGTTGTTGAATATCTGTTGCTGTGTTGGATAATCTATTGGCTTAAGTTTATGTTATCTATTATCAAGTGGACTGTACTGTGGGATTGCTGCCCAAGACTTGTGAATATGTTGGTCATTGCTGTGTGATAGACTTGGTTTCTAAATGCTGTCAATTTTGATTAAACTATTAGGTTGGGTTATATTGACGAAGCGCTTTCGTTTAGGGAACTTTAGTAAGTAGTAATAAGGATTAAGGGTATAAAATACAACGAGATTAATAAGTTGTGATTATTATTAATTATATTTTATTAATTGTAAAGACACTAAAAAGGAAAAAAAGGATAACGATTAAGCATTGAACGCTATAAAGAAACGAGGTAAGTTATATATGTGTGTTTTGGTTTTTGGGCCCTACATCGCAAGAATAGGATATGCATGTTTGACTGTTTACTGCTTTATTAGATAACGAGCATGTCTATAGTATTAAAAGCATGTCTATAGTATTAAAAGCATGTCTATTGTTTTACAGCATGTCTACAGTATTAAAAGCATGTCTACAATATTAAAGCATGTCTATAGTTTTTATAGCATGTCTATGACTTTACAGCATGTTTACCGTTTTATGAAACATAATCTATGAATTGAGTGTTTATTTATATTTCCTTATTTATCTGTTAGAAATTGTATGCATTAATGAGCATTATGCATCACGTTTTTCAAAGGTTACGAAGATGATTTTCATGCACGATTTTGAAAAGGAAACAGAAAAGAAAAGAAGTACAAATGAATGATTAAGAAAGATAAAGAAAAAGGGGTTGGTCCAAATAAGTAATTGTAATATCCCGAATTCCCATAGCGAAAATTAAATAAGGATAAGAGAAATTTATCGCAGGAAAATTTGGATATTAGGTTTTTTGGATAATTTAGATTATTGGAATATTATTTATGACAAATATTTAGATAATTATTGATAATCTAAATGGAAGAAAATTATTAGAATTAATAAGTGGAATATTTGGTTAATAATTTATTAAGGGTTTATTTAAAGGAAGTTAAATTGAAAATAGAATCAAATAAATTAAATTAGATGGGTAATTATTACCAAGAAATATTAGGAATAAATCGAGAGTAGAAATTAGGTCAATTAATTTACAATACATATATAAATATATAAAAAAAATGTGTTAAAAAGTAAATTGAATAAAATGAATAAAATAACTAATGAAATACCTATTATATCTATGTAATGACCTAACTTTTCATAAATCCTTTAAAATGCGAGGAAAATTCAAAACTTTTAAAAACAAATCAGAGAGGGCCTAAACTGGACTGCTACCAACCGTTCATAAAACTCATTATGAAAACCCCATTAATAAAATTATGTGGAAACGTTATGAAATCATTTATTTAAAATGTTGCAGAAGCGTAGTTAAATCATTTAAGGAAGAAATACTAAAGAATTGAAATATTACGTTTAATAAATGAAACTGACAACTAAACATCATTTAATTATAATTTAGAAAACTTAATTAAATTATAACTGACTATCTTTCACCCTCTTATGCCTGGCCAGCCATGAACTCCCTCGCGCGTGCAAATCCATCATGCCTGCTTTAATGTTTGTTCATCTTTTTGTTACTCCTAAGTCTGTGCATTTATTCCATGTACAAGTACCTACATTTATACCACAAGCATCTGTAAGCCCAAAGGGTTAGTAAGGAAAAAAGGTTTAATGTACATGAATGACACTTTTTAGTCCATTTTGGAATGGGAGCCACCCAAACCAATCCTTTCATTAAGCCATTCATTTATTAATTACTTTACTCTTACTTTAATCCATTTATTCCTTACTCGTACTTCAAGCTGGAATTGAGAGGTTTTTCTCGTGTAATGGCATAGTACTCGGATCTAACCTTATACTTGCAATCAAGAACTCCCGTACCCTATGAGGGACCTAGATTGCAGACTACATCCGCTACCTATCCGCTCCCAATGCCCCTTAATCTTCTTTTTCTTAATATTTTAGCTCACTTATGCATGCTTGCGTACCACCACCAAGGTGACATTTCCTATGATTTCTATTAACATGATGCATGAACTTACATTCTCAACCTAACATAATGCATGATGCGTTATAACATAACATTTATAAGAATTGAATTGCGCATATAAGGAAAGTAAACAACAGTAATTGAATGACTGGAATTGAAAGCGCACATAAGAGAAAAACACTGAATTGAAACAAGGGAAACATCCAAGTCCATTTATATGCTTCCTACATTTTGTTCTAGGTGATTATTCTGATTAGTTATCCTTGGTGAGTTACATGCTCGAAACAGATTACAACTATTAAGCTGATTAGTTATTCTAATTATTTACATGCTCAAATTAGATTAGCCTTATTATTCCAATTAATCATTCTAGTTACTTAGCATGCTCAAGGATTAATTACCATTATTATTATAGTAAGATGTCTTAATTAAATTACATGCTTAAGGGTTAATTACATGCTTTTATTCTAATTACATGCTACAATTATCGGTCTAGATTATCACCCTAGTTAATTACATACTTAATTATCTTAGTTAATTGAGTATGGCATAACTAGGTTAGTCAATATGCTAATATTATTCTAATTAATAACATACTCAAGTTTAGTTTAATTACTAGTTGATTAATCTAGTTGATTACATGTTCAAGTCTCGTTAATTATTCTAGTTAACTGGAGTTAAGTTAATAATTGACATGCACCAATAAACGATCAATTCAATTAAGTCAATTAATCATGCTCAACTAATTAATTTACATGCTCAAGTATTAATTACTAATTACACAACTAGTTAACATGCTCAAATTAGTTATTTAATGATTAATTAGACTAATTATCATGCTCAAGTCAAATTAATTGGTTACCCTAATTGATTTCATGCTCAAGTTTGATTATGATTCTAATGGTGATCCTAATTAATTGGTCTATAACTAATTACTTTAGTTAATTAACATGCTATATTATTCCAAGTTAAATTAAATAACTTGTTTCCATTATCCTAATGAATCAAATACTCAAGTAATATACAATTAAGTTATCTACCATTCTTATCTAATTTAATTAACATACTTGAGTGTAGTTAATTGTTGTAGTTAATTATTCTAGTTGATTAACATGCTTGATTTCTAATTAAGTTAATTATGTTAGTTAATTAGCATGCTCAAGGCTAATTAAATTGTTTACATACTTATATTAACTAATTGGGTTAACATTCTCAATTGACTAACAATTAACTAAATTGATTAGCAAATAAACATGCTAGATTAATGAAGTAATAGCAACACAACAATAATGAAGGAAATAACAACATTCTAGTTAATAACTAAACAACAATTAAACCATAAGGAATAAGTCATCACTCATTTATCTACGTATTTCAGCTTTCAGCCTTAACCCTTTTTACCTAAGCCTTTCTCGTTCATCAATTGTCTACCCATTAGTAACAAAACTAATAACAAGGAACCAGGAAAATAACAAGGCAATAATGATCCACAAAACATCAACAAATAAAGCACTTAATTGCAAAACCAAAAATAACAAGGCAATAATGATCCACAGAACATCAACAAATAAAGCACTTAATTGCAAAACCAACAATGACTATCATCCCAAAACTAAATTAAGATACAGAACACTAACAAATTTACGCTATCATCAAGGGAAGTAACAGACAGCAAGGAAACAATAACAACAAAGAAAACACTACCACTCACGCACACATACTCGTGGTGTAGGGCCTCCAAATGGCCAATACACTCCTATTTGTAGGATAGATATATGCCTATAAGGGGAGGGGTGAATATAGCGTATCTAATATTTTTGTGCGATATTTTAATCTCTAATAACCCTAAGTGATTTAATGCATATAATTAAAATAGCAATAACAAATATATGCAATAATGTAAAGAGTAAGGGATAGAGAGAGTACACACAATATTTGTTTACGCGGTTCAGTAAACTCACCTACGTCCGCGCTCCAAGTTCCACTTGGAGATACACTAAGCAATTGGCTTGCGGGTGCCAATAAAATCGTTTACAAATTGACTCTTAAGCTGGGTGTCACCCTTGACTAATTCTAAGGTCGTCAACCTTTGACTCTTACGGGGTGCCACCCTAGATTTGATTATTGCGGGGCATCACCCAATGATTGAACTTACGGGCGTTCAATCTAGCCTAGGAGTGTTTCGAGTGTTTTGGGTTGTCACCCTCGTGTGATGAATTCTTAGGGAATCACCCTTTACAATTTAGCACAAGATAATGAATCGAAAATTAAAGCGCAATCTATCTAATCCAAATTCTCCCAAATATAACTCGCAAGTTCGGAATAGGGAGAATGAGATTTACAATTAAATAGCTCACAGTGAGTAGTATTCGAGTATTGATTTTGGCAGGGATTCGCCTCGAATATTTGATCGTTGTGAAGAGCTTGGAGTGAACTTGTATTTATAGACTTTGCACTTCCGGATGTCCCCATTCGTCTGGACTCATCCGCATGTGACCGTTGGATTTTATCCATTGAAATCTGTCCGTTGAAAATATAGCTGTTATGCAGAAATTTGGTCTTTAGGACGCAGAGCTCCTCATCCGCACTCATCCGCAAACACCCTGAAAATGACAGATTCAAAGCGGATGCGTCTGAGCTCGTCTGCACTCATCCTCATGCGACCGAAATGTACCAAAAATATCAAAAAATATTATAGATTCAAATCGAACGCGGGGAATCTTCGTCCGCATCCGTCCGCACTCGTCTAAAAGAACACAAATCAGATTGGGACGAGTTTTTCTCATCCGCAGCTCATCCCCACTTCACTCCAAATTTACCCTTGAACTATATTGAGTCCCTAAAAGATATCCAACATTACATGAACTCAAATAACCATGTTAGCACATAAATAATACCCATTTTGAGGGTATTTTCAATAAACACGGATATAAATATTATGATAAAACGATACGAATAATATTTGGTAAATACGAAATACAACACAAAATACAAATAATTGATTTATTAAATTAACCAACAATTTAGTCATCATCAAAATAAAATTTAGCCTAACAAAAAGGCTAACACTATTTCCTTACCTATAGCGATGAACAACACAGGCAGGGACAGCTCTCTAGTCCACAGCTCACGCCTCCTCACCCAGCTCACAGCAGCTCTCAAGCTCCTCACCGCATTTAACACTCATTCACACCCTTAATCCATCCACTTACTAACCCACAATAACCTTCCTTCACTCACTGGAACTCTCCACTTAGGGCTCACTCTCTCGCAGCTCCCTCTCACTCTCTTGCTCTCTGGACTTTTCACACAGGGGAGAAAATGAAGAATGGAAAGAGAGAGAGGGGAAGCTTTACCTGGAAGAGGAGGGAGACATAATCATGGCTAGAGGCAGGGAGGAAGGCCAGCTATGACATAGGGAGGCAATTTTCATCTCCTGGGGTGGGGGAGGGTCGCTTCATGTCGGCTATTCTATGATTTCCTATGGTTTTCCATCATTTTATATCTATTTTATTTGTAGGTTCTGGGCTAATTCAGATGAGTGCAGATGCATAGGTCTCGTCATATCACAGGCCAAAACAAGGCTTCGGATTGGAAGCTGCGTCCCTATCCTATCCATACCATCCGCAAGCAAGTTTCAGATGCGATATGGCTTCTGCACCTGTCGTCTGCCGGCATCCAAAAGTGTCCAAAAAATTGACAGAGGCAAAACGGACGAGGCCACTGCTCGTCCATAGCATTCGGGACTCATCCAAAACTATCCAAGTTTAGAACAGATTTGATGCGGACGAAGCAACTCGCATCCACATTGTCCGGGACCTCGTCTGCAACTCCACTGCATAGTGAAGTCAAGACGTGAAGTCTTGTCTCGAGTCATCTCTAGGCTGAGGGTGATGTGCAATGCTCTTGTGGACGACACTTCTCGTCCACATGGTCATCTGCATGCATCCAAAAGTCAATTTCCAGACACATCAGAACACAATTCCTCGTCCTCGAGGCATCCCAAGCATTGGGGATGTTATGCAATGCACTTGTAGATGACATAATGCGTCCGTAAACGCCCTGGACAACCTTTCCTCACATTTCTCCAACTTAACTCCCATCCCGTAACAATTTTCTCATAGCACATGTCATTACATGACACGTATAAATATGCAACGTAATGTCCCAATTACCCTTTCGTCTCTTAATTACATCGCGTAGACATGAAAAATGTAATGGAATACCCTTAGACTTAACGTTCTAGAATGCCCTTGGTAATACCTCGATAACTGTCAAACTTAAAAAGTCGGGGTGTTACATACTTCCCCCTTAAATAAATTTCGTCCTTGAAAAGCCCTACATAATACTCTTGCTAACCTAGCTACGCATCAAATCTTTTCTTAGTTACCCCATTTGATGACGTAGTTACCCTCTAGTGGTCCTAATACTTTGTTTATCTAGACAATCTACTTCTTTCTTGCCTATAACTATCTGCTTGCCTTCGTCCAATTGCGTCTCTTAGTACCAAAAGTTGATCCAACCCTCATGTCCACACACTACACTTTCACTGCGCAACTCTGATTACATTAATTCCAAGAGAAGAAGTGCCTTAATCATAGCCATTCTTCAACATCAAGAGATAATTGGCAATTCTCTTATTACCAAATGTTACTTTGATATGATAATTACTCCAGCGTTGCCGTTAACTCCTGATTTTGCAGCATTCTTCCTCCTTAATTTGACGTTCCGCATCAAATTTTTCCACCAATTCCATATGAATTCAACACTAACTTGACGTCGAACTCACATTCCCTATACGATTCTACCCCTCAGATCCTTGACACTTCATGACTTAAGGCCTAACACCTACACTTTTCCTCTCTCATTTACAACTTTAGCATACTTGAACGTACTCTCCACCATCAAATCCATCCATCTAAGCTTTCTCAAGTTATGAACTACATCGCTACATGGATGAGTGGGACGCATTCCATCTTGCTTCTCTTTTTGTATCTGTACTCATTTCTAATCGGGTTTAGTTTTTGTTCCTGCCTCTGTTCCCTTTTCCGTTTCCGTTCCCATTTCCATTTCTGTTCCCTTATCCATTTCTAGAATTTATTTAGGGAAACTTTGTTTTTGTTCTCGTTCCCATTTCCGTTCTCATTTCAATTTTCGTTCCCGTTCCAATTCTGCTCCCGTCTCTGTTTTTGTACTCGTTCCAAGACAAGCTCAACTGATTGAATCCACTCTTGCCGCATAGTTGTGTAGTCACGTTCTTGGTTAACTTGAATGAGTTCAAACCAAGATGAAGAACATAATCCAAGTTCGACATAAATCTTACCACCCACCAACTACTTAATCCAACATTACTCCTCTTACGTCAGAAGCCACCGCCAAATCCAAGTTTATCGTAGTACCCGACTAGACCCTTTTATCTCCCATCCTTAGAGAAAATCTAACTTAGTCAACTATCCTCCAACACCCTTCTCATCCTTCAGTTTCATCCTAGATGTTCTTCCCTCGAAATTAATCTAGACAACTTCATTTATCTATCTAGTCCGTTGAAAACTAGATGACTTCGTTTACCTAACTAATTGATCTAACCTGTCGTGACCTGGCGATATCAGTTAGCTATCTAGTCTATCTAACTTATGTAGGATTTTCTTTTCCATTTATTTCTTTCTTATTTCCAAAATTTTGGGCAGAGTCTCCTCTATTTATACAGTCCCCTAAAGCTACATACATCCTGCATAAAATCCCAAACAGTTCTAGAATATTCATCATCCGTTTCATTAACCATATTCCGAGTCTGAAATTACATCATGCACAAAATATTGGTACACCCACTAGCATACTATATCCAAAAGATAGAGGGGTACCCATTCAACTACAAAATACCTAACCGCCACTGAGTTTACTGGCTCGAGCCTCCACAGTGAAGGTCAAAGAACTCCTTCCTTCTCCGGGTGGGACACTGGTGGGCCGTATGCCCATACCTCCGACAATGGTAGCATAACCCCATCCCAGCCAGACACATCCCAGAGTGCGTCTTGGCACACCGAGGACACAGCCTAAGCCGCGATGACGCCATCATGGCCTCCTAGGCAACATCACCCTCACGAAGACACTTCCTATCCCTCTATTGTTCATTATCCTCTATGGGTTTCTTGCTTCTCCTAAGGCTTGGTTCTTCTTCTTCTTTTTGTAGTGAAAGCAGGTCTTCCACAAACCACTCGTCGGATGCCTTAAATCCCCTCAATAGATCGTTGACAAGTCGAAACTGACTCTCCATATAGTCCATCACCTGATTAACTATATCTACTCTGCTCTTTTCCCCTTTCTCCATACTATCTCCTAGCAGTATACCAAAACAGAACAAAAGAATTAGGTATTAGTAAAGCATTAGGAAGTATACTTACAGTGATGAAGCATTTCCTACGTCGAGGCTAGTGCTGGCAGGCAGGCCACTTTTCTTAGTCTGACTTTTACAAAATCATTTTACTTAGTAAATGTATTAGAGTTCGTTGAAAACCCAGTAAAACAAAACAAGCGAGCTATGGACCTGGTTTTAAAAACGAGCAGAGCAGCTTACAAGAAAAATCGTTTTTAAAACCACTACTCTGATACCATTTGTAATGACTTGGCTTTTTGTAAATCCTTTATAATGTGAGGAAAATTTGAAACTTTTAAAAATAAATCAGAGCGCGCCTAAACCGGACCGCTACCCACCGTTCATAAAACTCATTATGAAAAACCCATTAATAAAACTATGCGGAAACGTTATGAAATCATTTATTTAAAAAGTTGCGGAAGCGTAATTAAATCATTTAAGGAAGAAATACAAAACAATTGACATACTGCGTTTAATAAATGAAACTGACAATTAAACATCCTTTAATTATAATTTAGAAAACTTAATTAAATTATAACTAACTATCTTTTACCCTCTTATGCCTGGCCAACCACGAACTCCCTCTCGCGTGCAAATCCATCATCCCTGCTTTGATATTTGTTCGTCTTTTTGCTACTCCTAAGTCTGTGTATTTATTCCACGTACAAGTACCTAAATCTACACATCAAGTAACTATAAGTCCAAAGGGCTTAGTAAGGAAAAAAGGTTTAATGCACATGAATGCCAATCTTTAGTCCATTTTGGAATGGGGGCCACACAAACCAATCCTTTTATCAAGCCATTCATTTATTAATTACTTTACTCTTATTTTTATCCATTTATTCATTATTCGTACTTCGAGCTGGAATTGGGAGGTTTTTCTCGTGCAATGACATAGTGCTTGGATCTAACCTTTTACTTGCAATCTAGAACTCCCGTACCCTATGAGGGAGGGGCTCTACCTAGATTGCATACTACATCTGCTACCCATCCACTCACAATTCCCCTTTCTCTTCTTTTTCTTAATATTTTAGCTCACTTATGCATGCTTGCGTACCACCACCAAGGTGACACTTCCTATGATTTATATTAACATAATGCATGAACTTACATTCTCAACCTAACATGATGCATGATGCATTATAACATAACATTCATAAGAATTGAATTGCGCATATAAGGAAAGTAAACAACAGTAATTGAATGACTGGAATTGAAAGCGCACACTAGAGAACAACACTGAATTGTAACAAGAAAACATCCTAGTCCATTTATAGGCTTCCTACATTTTATTCTAGGTGATTATTCTGATTAGTTATCCTTGGTGAGTTACAAGCTCGAGACATATTACAACTATTAAGCTGATTAGTTATTCTAATTATTTACATGCTCAAAATAGATTACCCTTATTATTCCAATTAATTATTCTAGTTACTTAGCATGCTCAAGGATTAATTACCATTATTATTATAGTCAGAAATCCTAATTAAATTACATGCTTAAGGGTTAATTACATGCTACAATTATCGATCTAGATTATCACCCTAGTTAATTACATACTTAATTATCCTAGTTAATTAAGTAAGTCATAACTAGGTTGATCAATATGCTAATATTATTCTAATTAATTACATACTTAAGTTTAGTTTAATTACTAGTTGGTTACTCTAGTTGCTTATATGTTTACGTCTAGTTAATTATTCTAGTTAACTCTAGTTAAGTTAATGATTGACATACACCAAGAAACGATCAATTCAATTAAGTCAATTAATCTTGCTTAACTAAATAATTTACATGCTCAAGTATTAATTACTAATTAAACAACTAGTTAATATGCTCAAATTAGTTATTTAACGATTAATTAGACTAATTATCATGCTCAAGTCAAATTAATTGATTACCCTAATTGATTTCATGCTCAAGCTTGATTAAGATTCTAATGGCGATCCTAATTAATTACTCTATAACTAATTACTCTAGTTAATTAACATGCTATATTATTCTAAGCTAAATTAAATAACTTGTTTCCATCATCCTAATGAATCAAATACTCAAGTAATATACAATTAAGTTATCTACCATTGTTATCTAATTGAATTAACATGCTTGAGTGTAGTTAATAGTTGTAGTTAATTATTTTAGTTGATTAACATGCTTGATTCCTAATTAAGTTAATTATGTTAGTTAATTAGCATGCTCAAGTCTAATTAAATTGTTTACATACTTAGATTCACTAATTGGGTTAACATGCTCAATTGACTAACAATTAACTAAATTGATTAACAAATAAATATGCTAGATTAATGAAGTAATTGAAGGAAATAATAGCATTCTAGTCAATAACTAAACAACAATTAAACCACAAGGAATAAGTCATCACTTATTTATCTAAGTATTTCATACTTTTAGACTTAACCCTTTTTACCTAAGCCTTTCTCATTCATCAACTGTCTACTCATTAGTAACAAAACTAATAATAAGGAACCAGGAAAATGACAAGGCAATAATGATCCACAGAACATCAACAAATAAAGCACTTAATTGCAAAACCAAAAATAACAAGGCAATAATGATCCACAGAACATCAACAAAAAAAGCACTTAATTGCAAAACCAACAATGCCTATTATCCCTAAATTAAGATACAGAACACTAACAAATCTACACTATACCAGAACTAAATTAAGATACAGAACACTAACAAATCTACAGTATCATCAAGAGAAGTAACAGACAGCAAGGAAACAATAACAAGAAAGAAAACACTACCACTCACGCACACATACTCGTGGTGTAGGGCCTCCAAATGGCCTAGACACCCCTATTTCTTTACCTATAGCGATGAAAAACACAAGCAGGGACAGCTTTCCAGTCCGCAGTTCACGCCTCCTCACCCAGCTCACATTAGCTCTCAAGCGCCTCACTGCATTTCACACTCATTCACACCCTTAATCCACCCATTAACTAACCCACAATAGCCTTCCTTCACTCACTAAAACTCTCCACTCAGGGCTCACTCTCTCACAGCTCCCTCTCACTCTCTTGCTCTTTGGACTTCTCACACATGGGAGAAAATGAAGAATGAGAAGGGAGAGGGGAAGCTTTACCTGGAAGAGGAGGGAGACACAATCATGGCTGGAGGTAGGGAGGAAGGCCAGCTACAACATAGGGAGGTGATTTTTGTCGCCTGGGGTGGGGGAGGGTCACTTCATGTCGGCTATTCTATGATTTCTTACGGTCTTTCATCATTTTATCTCTATTTTATTCGTAAGTTTTGCGCTAATTGGGACGAGTGCGGGCGCATAGGTGTCATCCACAAGGCTAAAATATCGCAGGCCAAAACGAGGCTGCTGACGGGAAGATGTGTCCCCGTCCTGTTCGTACCGTCTGCAAGTGAGTTTCGGATGCGATATGGCGTTCGTACCTGTCATCTGCCGGCATCCAAAAGTGTCTAGAAAATGGATAGTGGCAAAGCAGATGAGGCCACTACTCGTCCATAGCTGTCTGGACTCGTTTGAAACTATCCAGGTTCAGAACAGATTCGATTCGGACGAAGCAACTCACGTCTGCATCGTCCGGGACCTCGTCTGCAACTCAACTGCACAGTGAAGTCAGGATGTGAAGTCTCATCCCGAGTTGTCCCCAGGCTGAGGGTGACGTGCAATGGTCTTGCGGACATCACTTCTCATCTGCAAGGTCGTCCACATGCATCCATAAGTCAATTTCCAGACACATCAGGATGCAATTCCTCATCCTCGTGTTGTCCCAAGCATCGGGGATGTTACTCAATGCACTTTTGGATGACATAATGCGTTCGCAGGTGTCCATAAATGCACTGGACAGCCTTTCCTCAATTTCTCCTACTTAACTCCTATCCCTTAACAATTTCTCCATAACACACGTCATAATATGACACGTATAAATATGCAATGTAATATCCCAATTACTCTTTTATCCCATAATTACATCACGTACACGGGGCAAACGTAATGGAATACCCTTAGACTTAACGTTCTAGAACGCCCTTGGTAATAGCTCAATAACTGTCTAACTTAAAAAGTTGGGGTGTTACAGTCTAACTTGTAACCTATTGTGCCTAACTTGTGCATGTGTGGCAACATCTCATGCATTGTTACCTATTGTGCCTAACTTGTGCATATGTGGCAACATCTCATGAAGTGAGAATTGCCTATATATAGGCATGGAATTGTGAAGAGAATTGACAATTGAAGTGGAGTGATAGAGAGGGAGAGTTTGAGAGAGAAAGAGAGAAAATGAGGAGTGTGTGGTGAGGAATTTGGGGTTGTGAAGTTCAGGGGTGAATTTGTTACTCCGGTCTTAAGCGGGATTTTCGATGGGAAGAAAGTACATGGTCGTTTTAGGATTATTTTTAACGTTTCTATTCTTAAAACTAGTCGATAATTAGTCACTATTATCACAATATTATTAATTAAGAAATATTATTAGTGGTGTAATTGTACTGCTTAAGTAAGTTCTATCTAAGGAGACTGGTATTTAAGCGGATCGTTGTGACCCTCTAGTCTTTCCTGGGAACTTACTTGGAAAGGATATTCTGTCTAAAGAGAATTGCTGTGGGCATTCTTTCCTGAGAATATTCATGATCGGTATTACCCACAATTAACGAAAGAAATAAAATAATAAATAATAAATTTTAATTAATAAATATTATTGTGAAGGTATTAACATTAACAAGGGAAAGGATAAAGGCTAAACACACTAAGGAATGAAGGACCATTCTACAAAGGTAATAAATAGTATGTGATTAGGTTCTAAACATGATAAAGAATTGAGGTAAGAATTGGGTAGAGTTGTTGGCCATTTGGAGGCCCTACCCACAAGTATTGTATGAATTGTATTGCTTTTCCTTGATGTGCATTCTTGACTATTTTGTGCAGTGTATTCTCTTGGTTGTGATTTTTGTTGAGTTGTTTAATTTCCTGTATAATTCCTATTACAAATGTTGAATTGAAATGCTTAGGAATGGAACAAATGATGAATGGAAAGTGATAGGATGATAAGATGTGCATGAATGAGTTATGAACTGCATAACTTAGAAATTCTATTTTTGCAAACTATTTGTACTTGCTATAAATTCCTTGTGATGCTTATTGCTTTCCTTGGTTCTGGTTAGGAGATATAAATGCTTTAGATTTAATTGATATCATTTCATGCAGCATGTCTCTTATTATATCAAATTGTCTAGCCTGTTTCTAATCGTAATTTGTTAAGTAGATGTCCATATAGAATTCATTGAACATGTTCTAATTTTGATTCATTAATTAGATTTCCAGCTTATGATTTATTTAGTATGTTATGTTATGCTTTAATCAGAAAAGCATGCATAGACAGTTTAGTTTCATATTTTGAAATCTAGTTTTAATATTGTTGCTTCTTGGTCTTGGTTAGGAAATAAAATTGGTATCTCTTATTGCTAATGTTTATTGTAGAGAAATGTGATGAATGAATGATGAATGATGATGTTAAGTTGTAGGATAGAATGACAAAATGAAGGATGAAATGATATGCATGTATGATCAATTATGAATAGAGACTTTAAATTCTGTTTTGTACAATTTGTTATATTCTCTTGCTGTAGTTTCCATGCAATTCATGATATTATTTGTTGTAGCTAATTAATTGTTAATACTTGCTTCATTTTCGTAAATCAAGCATGTGTATATTAGTAGGATAATAACTGTATGAGCATGTTTAGCGTCATTAACTAAACCGAGCATGTCAAATTAAATAGAACTCTTTGCATGTTTCATTAACTAGCACGTTTAATTAATTGAAATAAAAGCATGATCAATTAATTAGGATGAAATCTATCATGTGAGTCTTTTAAGTAATCCGAGCATGTTTAGTTAATTTAATAAATTAATATGTTACTTTCGAATGTATAAAATTAGTTAGTCATTTCATTTCTAATTGATTATGACTTTGGTTGATATCAATTCATTGAGCATGTTTCTATTAGTTAATTATCGAGTATGTTTCTTTTTATTTATTAATGCTACATTTAAACTTTTATAACATTGTTAAGGATGTTAATTTGCTTAGATACCTCGTAGTTAATAATTTATTCATCTTGCTATATCTTGAGTGTTATGTTCGGTAGAATCAAGCATGTTGTATGTCGCCTTCGATTCGTTTCTGTGTTTGTTTTCAATTAATGTTATTCTTGCCATATGCTTACTGTATGTTTGGTTGGATCAAGCATATCATAGGTTGTCTTCACTTCCCTTCTATGTTGCCTTCAATTATAATATTCTCGTCTTCATTGATTTCCATTATTACGATTCTTGCTATTCGTTGTTTGTTACTTGTATTGTTAAATTATCAATTCCTTTATGTTATGTCCACATGCATCATGATAATAGAAACAAGTAGGGAGTGCCCCTCGGGGTGGTATTCACACGCATGAGTGAGGAAAATGAAATGAATGAATGAAATGAATGATGATGAATGATGGGAAGTTGAAGGACGGATGGGTAGTTTGGATCTAGTCCATATAAGGTTAGAAGCCGATCAAACTATTCCATCTACTACGTGTTCCTTCAACTTCCAACTCGATGTACGAGTAATGAACGAATGAATGAAACGTAATGAAAAGATTGATTTAGGGCGGACCCATTCCAAGTGAACTAAAGAGAGGCATGATCATATTGCATATTCCATTTCCTTACTAAGCCTTTGGGCTTACAGTTTACTTGTGCTGTATGCATACGTGTATGACGAGAAGAACGATAAACAAAACACAAAGCAGTCGATGAAAGATTTACACGGCTAAACTTGTGGCTGGTCAGGCTAAAGGCAAGTAAAGTAATTTGTAAAACAAAACGATTTACTTAGCATGTTTTAATTTTAATGTTTTCAGTTCCGCTATGTTTTAAATAAATTATTATTGTTTCCTCTATGTTTTGATAAATGATTTTCATAACAAATGTAATGAATGGATTTTGACGATTCGGTTTTAGCACTCTGATTATGAAGGATTTTAGTTGTCTTACAAAAGTTTAAATTTTGTGTATTTTAAAAGTTTATGAAAAACTGGCTCGTCACAGGATTAGGCGCAGTACTTATACAGAATGGGAAGCTAATCGCTTATGCTTCCGGACAACTTAAACCGTATGAGGTAAATTATCCCACCCATGATATGGAGCTTGCTGCGGTTGTGTTTTCACTAAAGATATGGAGACACTATTTGTATAGACAACGATGTGAAATTTTTACGGGCCAAAAGAGTTTAAAGTACATCTTCACTCAGAAGGAGTTGAATATGCGATAGCGGTGGTGGTTGGAGTTTGTGAAGGATTACGACTGTGAAATTAAATATCACTCTGTTAAGGCAAATGTGGTGGCTGATGCTGTTAGTAGAAAAGTAGCTGTTATGAGCATGCTATGAGAAGAAATGCCTGAAGAACTTCACAAGGATATTTGTAACGACCCATTTATTTATTACCTTTTAAAAATGCATAAAATTTAAAACCTTTTCTTTTTCTTTTATAAAACAATAGCGGAAAATAGTTTAAATCAACATTAGAGTTCTTTTATGAAAACCGAATCGTTAAAACCTCTTTTTACTTTGACTCTTTACTAAAATCGTTATAAATCAGTGGAAGACTGTAATTATAAAATCATTTTTTTAAAATGTAGCAGAAGCATAAACGATTCATTTAAATAAATAAACTGTTTATATTAATTTTACAAAGCTTTTTTTCGCTTTAATCCATTAGTCAGCCAGCCACAAGACTCGCCCGTGCAAATCCTTTATCTACTGCTCCTTAGTCTGTTCGTCATTTTCTCTCGTGTTTGTACCTACATCGCAAGATATAAACTATGAGCCTAATGCTCAGTAAGTGATAATACCTAATATGCTAGATGCACATGCTGTGCCATTTTAAAACGTATACACTTTCTCTTTTCTTTTTTTATCTCTTTTAACTTTTATGTTTTCATGTTTTTGTAATTTCTTTCTGTGTCTGTTTCTGTTCCCGTTTCTATATCTGTTTTGGTACCCATGATCGTACGTGTTTCCGTATCTATTCCCGTGTCTGTTTTCCCATTTCTGTATCTGTTTCGGTACCCATGATCGTACGTGTTTCCGTATCTATTCCCGTGTTTGTTTTCATATCATATCCGTATCTGTATCCGTTTCCATTTCCATTTCTGTTTCCATTTCTGTTTATGTTCCCATTTCCATTTCCGTATCTGTGCTTATTCTGTTTTCGTATCCGTTTTTGTATTCGTATCCGTTTCTCTTTTCATATTCTTTTCTTTTATTCTGTTTTGTTTTGTTTTCTTTTGTTTTTGTGTCAGGCTTGTCCTACCGGTCCACAAAAACTATTGTCTTTTCTTTATCTTTTGTCCATGTGTCAGGCTTCTTCTACCGGTCCACAAGAACTTTTATCTTATCTTTATCTTTTGTCCATGTGTAGGGCTTGTCCTACTAGTCCACAAGAACCTTTTTCTTTATCTTTCTTAATCGTTCGTTTGTACTTTTTTTCGTTTTCGTTTCCTTTTCAAATACGTGCATGAAGACCATTTTCGTAATCTTTTGGAAACTGTGATGCATGATGCTTATGAATGCATACAACTTTTAACATATAAATATGAACATAAATGAACATTCAACGTACGATTTATAGAACATGATATAAAAACTGTAGACATGCTATAAAAACAGTAAACAACGAAACGTAATATTAAAACTATAGACATGCTATAAAACAGTAAACAATGAAATGTGCTATTAAAAACTGTAGACATGCTTGGAAAACGGTAAATAACGAAACATGCATATCCTATTCTTGCGATGTACGGCACGAAGACCAAAGCACACACGTATCACTTACCTCATTTTCTTAAAGCACTCAACGCGTATTCGTTATCCTTTTCTTCATTCTTTAGCACCTTCACAATTTAATAACGCTTGATCATTAATCTATAATCAACTTATTAACCTAAACGTCTTTCCTACCCTTAATTCTTATACATTACTTAATAGGATTCCTAAACAAAACTGCTCAATCGCAATAACCCAACTTAATAGATTAATCCAACATAGCAAATTAACCAACCAATTCTATCATATTAACGTTCCATTGCTGAAATGTATAGAGTAGTATCAACATACAGCGATACTCACAAATGCAAAATCAATACCAAGGCTAAACTGTAATCGGTAGAACATAATTCATTACACATTAATATCCTGTTTTTAATCCTATAATTTCCATCATGTTCTACACAGAGCGAGCAGTTCACAAAATACCAATCCAAACAACAGAGTATTTCTAGCGATGTAACATTCATCCTAAATGATAGAGTACAATCCAACACAAACCAATACAACATATCTATGTTCATCATTCAATACAACAATTAACGTGACCATCAAAACAAGGAACCAGTATATGAATTTCAACTAGCATATAAGTTTCTATTTATTAAGTAACCTATTAACATTTGAACAATCAATATCCATTATTAACATGTGTATAGCAGACCAACATCAACACCAAGAGTCCAAATCACATAACAAAACCCACTATCAACAATACATAATACCCTTTAGTCAACAATCAAATGCCCATAAGTAGATAGAGAGAATGTAACTAAAATACTCCATAACAAACAACTTCTATACAACCACAACAGAATTCACTTACAGATACACTCATGAACTGAAACTATAGAAAGGAGATTGTCACCCCAACAACCCGAGAGAAACAACAATAGACATTAATGCACATATTTCTACATCCAACAGTCAATTCAAAATATCAAACTTAACATGCTTCAGACCAATAACAACACATAGCATAATGTGTACAACACAAATCACCCAAAACAATACTAACTGAGTATTATCCACATGCTTTGTCATTAAAAATCCTTCAAGAAGCTTAATCCTAACAGGTTAGCAGACCAACAATCAAGTAGAGAAAGACTCTGTTATCTGAAGGAAACCGGAGAGGAACAGCTCTCCCACGATCAACACCAGTAGCTTGTAGCCAACTCCAAACACCACATGAGCAGCAAAGCCAACCCAATTTGCAGCAACTCGCCAACACAACATAGAACAATTCGTCACAATAAACAAAAATCAACAGCAATGAAGGGTGAGAATCAAAATTCACAGAAGACTTACCACGAATCATTGTTGGTACAGAACACCGGAAAAGTCCCTCACAGTCATTTACTCATACCTCGGTTCACAAAGGAATTGCCAGTAGCTCCCTCAAACAATCTCCCATATTTATATACTGATGACAAGGTTTGAAATACATAACAGCTTATCCCATAATTCAAGGGATGTTGCAGATTCTTTGGCCATATCTTTGTCGCCCTCGCCTTGCAATTGAACCACACGCTGTCATCCTTTACCAGGGTAAGAACCAACAATGGACCGGTTCAGTCTAATCACAGATCGGACCACAAGCCGTATCCATTACGAACCATCGCCCTTGCCATTCCATCGCAAGCCACTACCTCCTTCACGGCCACACACACCAAAATGCAGAACACAGGAGGAGGAGATTACATAACCAAATTAACGTTTTTGACTTACCACAACAGAAGCATTCGTCGAATTGCCGAGCTTCGATTTCGAGCCCAAGCTCCCTGTGACCGCACGTCCGAACCCGCTTGTCATCCATAATGCCAGATAGGGCACGATAATGCAAAGGAGCTCGATCTCCCCCTTGGTCTCAGTCTCTCTTGACTCGCTATTTTTCCCTTTTCGTAAAATTGGCCTTCGGGCAAATGAAAAACCCTTTCCCCTTTTAGTCTTCCAGAACCGGACCAACAACTATTAGCCTAAACCGGTTTACAAGCCAAACCGGTTCAGCTCCTCCAATCATCATTTAATTTCTATTTTCCTTTTTACCCCTTTTTAATTCTAATTTCATTTTAATTTTTAATTAATTATTTTCTTACATTTTAATTCTAATTAATCTCACTTTATTTAACCCTAATCATCATCCCAATAATTCTCCTAAATTATAATATATTGATTACATCCTTGGTAATACCCCGATAAATATCCAATTAATCAGAACATCCCCAATTACTTTCTAATTATCATTATTAAATCCTGTTATGAAAAGTCAGGGTATTACAATATTCTAGGATTGAATGTACAGATGGTCCCTACGCAATTAACCGCTCTTCTATCCACGTTAACTTTGAAGCTTTCGATACTAGAAAGGATTAAACATGCTTAGTTAGAAGATAAGAATTGCAAAGACTTTAAACTGAACCCAACACTTAAGAAACATCATTACTATACCATTTTTAGTGACGGAATTGTGAAATTTAAAGACAGATGGTATGTACCGAATACGTTAGAATCACGATTGGAAATCTTAAAAGAAGTTCATTCTTCAAGTTTTTCTATTCACCCTTGATGCAACAAGATGTATAAGGACCTCAAATCACATTACTATTAGCCGACGATGAAGTATGATATCACGCAATATGTCACTTTGTGCCAAACATGGCAGCGAGTGAAAGCAGAACATCAAAGACCAGGAGGAATGTTGCAACTAATGCCTATACCTGAATGGAAGTGGGAGCATGTCACTATGGACTTCGTCACGAGACTACCTAAGATTGTAAGATGGCATGAAGCAATCTAGGTGATTGTTGATAGGCTAACAAAGGTTTCCCACTTCCTACCTGTAGCAATGACTTATAAGATGGACCAATTTGCCAGACTATATGTTAAGGAGATAGTGAGCTTACACAGAGTGCTTGTCTCAATCGTGTCAGATCAAGATCCAACGTTAACCTCCATGTTTTGGAAAAGTTTAAATAAGGTTATGGGTATTAAGTTAAAGTTTAGTATCACCTTTCATCCACAAACTGGTGGTCAAAGCGAGCAGAAGATTCAGATATTAGAGAACATATTAAGGGCATGTGTTTTAGAGTTTTATGTTGGATGGGGAAGAATGCTACCATTAGTTGAATTTGCCTACAATAATAGCTTTCAAGCTACGATAGGTGTAACGACCCGGATTTTCGTAAATTCTTTAAAATGCGTAAAAATTTGAATTTTTCTTTTTGAAAGTAAATCAGAGTGCGTCTATCGAATCGCTACTGACTCTTTCGTAAAACTCAGTATAAAAATCACATTTAATAAGACTTATGCGGAAGCGTTAAATCAAAACCATTAATGTAAAACATTGCGGAAGCATAATTAAAGTCATCGTTTAGCAACTTAACGGAAACGTTAATCATTTGAATAAAAGGACTAACCAACTTAAATAAACTTTAAATAAAACTTATATTAATTATAACTTAGACAACTTGTTTAAAACAATTTTTCTTTTACCTTTATGCCTGGCCAGCCATGAGCATCCCTCGAGCGTGCAAACCCATCATCCTTGCTTGCTATTGTTGTTCTTTATCTTTCGCTACTCCTAGTCCGTGTATTCTTCTACTTACAGTACCTACATCTACACCACAAGCAACTGTAAGCCCAAAGGGCTTAGTAAGGAAAAAGGGAAAATGCATTATGCTTATGACTCTCTTTAGTTCATTTGGAATGGGGGCCACCCATACCAATTCTTTCATTACGTTTCTTTCTTTCTTACTCGTACTTCGAGCTGGAGATTGGAAGAACCCGTATGGGATGTATAGTGGGTCGGCCTAACCTCCTATGGATAACTAGGTCCCATTCCCAATGAGGTAAGGGCATTTCCTAATTATCAGACTAGGACCGCTATCCATCCGCCTCCCAACTCCCTTTTCTTTTCATTCCTTTCCTTCGTCTTTTCTTAACATTTTACTTTCCTTACCATGCATGTGAGTACCACCCCGTAGAAGTACTCCCTACTTTGTTTCTATTACATGATGCATGAACATACATTCTCGACCTATCATGATGCATGATGCTTCTAACATAACATTCATAGAGATATAGTACGCATAAACGAAAGTAGTTGTAATTGACAACAATCGAAATGGAAAGCGCATACGAGGACAATTAATAACTAGAGAACACTCAATAAAGCATAACATGTGAAGGAAACAATTGTAGCACTAATAAAGGAAATTTAACAGATGAACGAGCAGCGTGCATATGGAAGTAAAGCATAGTTTAATTGTTGTTACCCTAATTAACTTCTTAGTCATTTTGCATGCTCCCTACATTTATATTTCTAAACTAAGCGATTATTCAAATAAGTTATTATCATGCTCCTGTGTAGATTTCATGCTTTTATTCTACTTAATCATCGTAAGCAATACATGTAAATAATAAGAAAGCATTCACAAAACATTCATGCACTTAGTCAATGAAACCTTTAACTCACTCATGCTTACTCCCTTTTCTTTTCATCCTCTTTGTCATTCTACTCTTTGAAAAATAAAATATCGCTTATGTATGGAAGTGGACATTTAAATAAAGTAATTGAAAGCAGAAATGAAATTGAAAGCGCATATAAGAAAGTAAACAACTGTAATTGGAAGCACTTTTAATAGGAAGAGCGAACAAACAAATGAAATAGCACACCCAATCGTCATGATATGAATTTAAACAAGGATGCATGCTTGGGTGAATAGAACATACTACTATCAACGTGTTAATTCTTCAATCGACTTCCTAGTTCATTTACATGCTTCCTAATTTATCTCTAGTTAATTAATCTGCTTTAGCTATCCTATGTACGTTATATGCTCACGTTGATTTAATGATTCTAATTAATTAACATGTTCAGTTGATTGCGTTGATTAATTATGCTAATCAATCAACGTGCTTTAATTAGTGGTCTTAGTAAACCATCCTAATCAATTTCATGCTCGATTAGAGTACAATTAAATAGTCTACCATTATTACATGCTACGATTATCGTTTATAATTTAATTTACATGCTTGAGTTCACTAATTAGTCAATTAATATGCTCATGTTCAATTAATCAATCACTCTAGTTAAATAACATACTGTTAATTGATTTACTCTTGTTAATTAAATATACTGGTTAATTGGTCAAACTAGTTACTTAACATGGATATCACTTAGTCAATTAACAATCCTAATTAACTATTATGCTCACTTATTAATAATATTTAATTAACATGCTTATTCCTTAAGATTGACATGCTCGAGGTTTAGATATTGACTAACAAGCTAGCCAATTTATACGCTTCACAATTGCTAAACAATTCAATTACACTAATTCATTACAAGCTAAACAGTTAACATGCTAACCAATCAATTAAGCAATTCATACAACAGGAAGTCACTACACCAACACACAGAGCATTAATCATACTAACAACTAACATAAACATCCTAATTTAAACTACATTCTTATCACACACATTCTAACAAAAAGTGCACATCAGACTAACAAAAAGGAATCCATTCATTAAGGCTAACTCATTTTCTATTTCATCATAACCACTCTACATTTCTCTACATTCATTCATCAGTCAATAAAATCTACAATCATAGCACTAACAATCTATAACGCAGGAAACATCGCAGAACAACCAAGTTTACATACCACTAATCACAAGCTAATATCGAAGGAAATACAACAGGAAGTCATTCAAGGAAACTAAACCAACTATTAACTACGAGCAGTCAACAATTAATTTGCAGTAAGCAATCAACTAACATTAACATAAAACTCACACACCCATACTTGTGGTGTAGGGCCTCAATGGCCAAAACAATCCTTAATCCTTACCTCGAAACTTATCGCGCATTCGCACTTAAATGTTGTCCTCCATTTTCCTTTTTCCAATACCAGAACAGAGCAGATTCGAGGCGTCTAGGAGTAGCACCCTCGACCAACAACATCAATTCCAGCCCTTCCTTCCCCTGCAGCACACCCACGGTCAGCGGGGAGGACCCGAACTGTCCAGACCGACCACCGAGGCTGGAGGTCGTCGTTCGCCCACTCCGCCATCGCCATTCGATGAGTTACCGGCCGCACACTCCTCGGACATCGCCGATCTGAGCACGCGACGACGAAAATTGCAGCACCAGATTGTCCTGCGTTCAGCCGATCACAGCCCGTCGCCAGAGGATCTTTCGTTCGCTGCCGATCTCCCTCCCGATCGTCGTCCTTCTCGCGATCTCCCTCTCGGCCGAAGGAGCTCTCGGCCTCCCACTCATTTCCTTAATTCCTCTCTTCCTCATTTCTGTTTTTCAGATCAAAATAGTCGCCCTCTCTCTCTCTCTCTAATTTCTTCCCTTTTAAAACCAATTAACACTTAACCTAATTTTCCAATTTCCTTTTTAAAACCATAAACCGAACGAGCCTCTCACCTCTATCTCATTTGATTTCATCTAATTTCATATTCTTTTCTTTAAATTTAAACCTAATTTCTTTATTATTATTATTAAATGTTTCATTAATTTTTTACTTAAAATGAATCCAATTAATCCCAATAATTAACTTATAAAATTTCCTTTCACATGGTAATTTAATTTACTCCATAAATTTTATTTATTTTAAATTATTTATCCTAACACAATAATTTAATTTATTAAATTAATATATATTTTAATTCTAATTTAGCTTACTTATTCATTAATTTATAGTCTGATGAATATGCCTTTGGTAACACCCAGATGATTATTCAATAAATTCAAAATTCTCAATTTATATTCTAATTATATTTATTTAATTCCAATAGAAAGTCGGGGTGTTACAATAGGAATGACACCTTACAAGGCCTTGTATGATAGGAAGTGTAAATCTCCTTTTCATTAGGGTGAGGTTGGAGAAGCTGAATTCTATGGACTGCCAAGCATGCCTACATTGTTATTGTTTCATTGAAATAGCCAAGCACGTCTATGTTGTTATTGTTTTCTTTAAATTAATAAGCATGTCTGTATTGTTATCACTTTCTTTAAATTGCCAAGCATGCCTATGATATTATTGTTTCCTTTCAATCGCAAAGTATGTCTATATTGTTATCGCTTCCTTTGAATTAACAAGCATGTCTATATAGTATGTTAGTAGACTTCCATATCTCATACTTTTATATTGTTGTGATTACTACTTTATGTCTCATACTTTTATACTGTTACGATTACTGCTTTTCATTAACATGCATCACGATAATGTTTCTCATTGACATGCATCATGATAATAGAAACAAGTAGGAAGTGTCACCTTTGAGGTGGTACTCATATGCATTACATGAGGAAAAGAATGAATAAAATGAATGAAAGGAAAGGAAAGGAAATAGGGAGTTGGGGGACGGTCGGGTAGTTTGGATCTAATCAGGTAGTCTAGACTAAGTCTCCTCCCATGTCGGGAACAGGACCAACTACCCTAGGTGGTTAGAAGCCGACCAAGACTATACCTCCAATACAGGTTCCTTCAATCTCCCGATCAACGTACGAGTTATGAATGAAAGAATGAAATGTAAAGAAAAGATTGGTTTGGGGTGGAACCCATTCTAAAAAATTAAAGAGAGGCATGATCATACTGCATATCTCATTTTTTATTGGGCCTCGAGCTCACAGTTTGCTAATGGTGTAGGTACAGGATGAGAAAATGATGAACAGATCAAGGAGCAGTTGATCAAGGATTTGCACAGGCGGGACTTGTGGCTGATTAGGGTAAGGAAAGTAAAAGAGAAAAGAGTTTTATAAATGTAAAGTAGTAATTTATTTATTGTCTTTTAAAAATGAATGATTTGTGCTTCCATTGTAAAATGAGAAAAATGAATTTTATAAATAAAGTCTTCCACTGTCAATAAAGGTTTAAGTAACGAGTTTTAAGTAAGATGTTTTAATGATCGGGTTTTTAAGAAAATAACTTTGATTTAAATTTAACGTATTTTTAAAGTAAAAAAAAAAGGGGTCCTAACTGGTAGTCCAAATTTACATTTTCTATACCAAACCTTCCCATACTTATAATCCATCTATATTTCTCTCAATCCATCCTAAATATTAACTAATCCATGTCCTATATACTCATACATCAAATTTCATGCTTAACACCAATTAAAAAATTCTATGATAAATAATAAATTTTGAGATATTATAGCAAACACCCAGAGAGAAAGAAGAATCATGGAAGTGGAAGTGGAATGAACGATGTTGTATGAAGGATGTGGCACTCACTATCATGGAAGAGTAGGCTCCCACAAAAGAAAGAGTGTCCACGGAGAAGGCAAAATAGTATAAAGAGCAGGAGAAAGGATGACCGTTGGATTGAATCGAGGAACAGTTGAGATCAAAGATGGTGAAAGGTGCATAGAAAGCAAGATAATATAATTGCAAAAGAAAGGAGGACCATCAAATTAAAAATGTAGACGAGATTGTGACAGATAGTTTGGAATGTGGAAGGAAAGATGCTCCTGCAGGAGAAGAAAGATTCTGTTACAGGAGGGTAAAAAGGCTGCGCGGAGAGTGTTAAGTGAAATATGGTGTAATACCCCGATATTTTTAATTATTGGGATATTACAGGGCGTATTAGGAGTGTTAAGACTAGGGGTATTTTAGTGATAAGGAATAAATTGAATTTAATTGCTAAATTAAATTAATAGGGGGATATTATAAATTTACGGATAAATTTAGAGGTGTAAGTGAGTAATTTAGATAAAAATAGGGTTAAAAATGATGGAAGGGGTATTGGATGAATTGGATTAAATTTAATAAATTAAATTTAAATAGTGGAAGATTTAAAATTAGAAGGGGATTAGAAATTTAATGGATATAATTAAATAAATTAAAGTTAAATTGTTGGAGGGTATGTTGAACCGGTTCAACAAAACTGGTCCAGCATTTTTATTTCATAGAATGGCCATCGACCATTCTGTTCGCTGGTAATCGCGGACCCGAAGGGGAGAAAGGGAGAGATGAGGGAGAGAGATCAGGACGAGGAGAGCGCTGACGAGCGATGGGACCGGCGACAAAGGAATGACGACGACATACGACTGTTGGCAAACGAAGAGGTGAGCGTTGGGACGACTTTGGGCTTAGACGGTGCGGGCTTTCACCAGTACTGCGTTGATGGCTGGTGATTCACGACGACGATGGTTGGGCGACGGCTTGGTGATTGGTATGCGTGGGTTAGCATCGTCGGTGGCTAGGGCTTGGCGATGCTCGGCGTCTTTACGGGCTGGCGTTCGAGGGATCGCTGGAGTGGCTTCCGGTTTTGTAATGTTCCAAAAAAGAAAAATGATAGTGTAATTCATGTATTACGTTGTAATAAGATCATACTTTGTCCTAATATGGTTTAGTGTATGTAGCAAATAAAGTTTAGTGTAAAAAGTTAACGAAAAATACATACTATGGACTTTGGGATGACATTTGGCATCCCAAACTCTAGGCTGTCGAAATGCGGACACCTACGGATGTTACGGACGATAATAGGGCAGTTCGTTTTTAATCTGTCTATATTCTAGGAACAATCAGACTCTTGGGGACGCCTGCGGACGAGGATAGACAACGTCCGAAATGAATCTGTCCTAATTTTTGACACATTCAGACGATCGGAGGCGAGGCATGCAGACGCCTCACATCGTCCGAATGTGGTTTGTGGACGGTACGGACGAGTGATTAAGGACACGTTTTCTCGTCCTAAACTGAATTCGGACGACTGCAGACGAGACACGGACGACGTAACCGCATCCGGAAGGTTAAAATTGACCGAGAAACCCATTTAAGAATCTGGTGTCTCTCTCTCTTCTCGTCATTTTCTTCCGATTTTTACCATGGAGACACGTCCTTGCGGTGACGGTGGAGGGTTGCCTAGCGTCAAATAGGTGTACCTCTTCCCCTTGGAATGGCAATCGACTCCACGCAGCTCCTTCTGTTTCAACCTCTTCCTGTCTTGGTCTATATATAAGAGATGGTGGAGGTATTGAGGTGGAAAAGCTATTATAGTGAAAGTTGGGTGTAAGCTGCAGGACAATAGGAAGAAAAGTGGTAAGTTGTCAGTTTCTTTAAGTGTACATGAGCATGAAGTGTGTACTCTTGTCCATAAGTTTTCGTTTCTTTCTCTGCAAGTTGAACAGTGTGTACTGTTGAAAGGAGTGGTTCGGTCTGAGCATTAGCTGAGTATTGGAATCCAGAAAAACGTAAGAATTAAGAATGATGTGTGGCTAGTGGAGGCCTACATCGCGGGGTTCTGCTTGATTTGTTAATGTTATAGAACTTGCTCAATGTTGAACTGTGTTTAGTTGATGAACTGTGTTTAGTTGATGAACTGTCATTAGAAAATACTACATGGACTAATACTGATTTCTGCTAAGTTGTTGGTTTTCTGGATTTTCTTAACATGATAAGTTCAGTGAACTATATCTTGGTTATGTGCAAGGTTTATAGATAGATAAATCGCAAGCAATTGATCCATGCTAGTAATATGCTTTTGTGTGGATATGATTATGAAGCATGAACGTGTTTTCGAATATGCAGTACTTTTCTTTGGAATAATCTGTTAAAGGAAAGTTGTATTGTTAAAACTTGGTAGTGTTTTGTTGGAATTGTTCAGAGAACCACGAATGAGGCAAACTATTATATGGGAATTCAATTAATGAGTAAAATTGGTTGAACTAGATAGTATGTTGTCTTCTTCGGTGCCTAGTCAATGGACTAATCTTAGTTAATGTAACTCTTATGTTGTGGTGGTTCTTTTAGATTGTAAGTATTTTTGTTATAGAGCATGTGCAGCCATGGTAGTTGATTTTCAATATTGTGGTGTTCTTTTTCATTAAATTTGTTGACATACATGCATCATTTTAGGGCTTATCAAATTGTTCCTTATTGTGTGACATAATAAATCTATGTAAATAGGTGTGCGGGTGTTCGGGAAAACAATAACATCCCATTGTTCATAGGTCCATGTTGGATGGATTAGAAAGGAGAAAGGTTAGTTACATGGGATACAGGGTTCATTGTTTCCTATTCTTAAATCCCCAACGTTCTCGGAACAAAAGAGTGAATACGGCATGGGAAAACTCTGATATATATATATATATATATATATATATATATATATATATATATATATATATATATCTCCTTTGTGGAGTGACCGGTTCTTCCACATGGCCCCACGGTGTTTGTCATGTATGTCACTCTTGGCTTAATTACATTGTATGGTCATGCATTGCATTACATTGCTTTACATTTTGATTCTTGCTGAGTGTTAGGCTCATTGATTTCCCCCGTGATGTAGGTAATGCATTGGATGATAATCATGTTGTGGAGGAGGTATTCCAGGACGATGTTTTGGGTTATCAGCCATTTTGACCTGTTGGTTGTGGATCATCACAGATGGATTTTTGTTTTTAGTTTCGTTCATATGATATGTTGGGAGTTTTGAAAAATAGTATTTTGCTAATACATCAGTAGGCTGCTTTGCTTTGATTGGAAAAAATGTAAACGAACTATTTTATAAACTTCTATGACTATCTATTAGTATTTTGGAAATCGTTTTATGATGAGTCGCTCGTTTTACTCTGATGGTTTACATTACTTGTGAAATAGAAAATGAAAAATTTTATGACAGATTTGAAAAGTTAAATAAATACATGGGAAAAAGTACGGGATGTTACAGTTGGTATTAGAGCACACCCTGGTCAAAATCGGCTCTGTAGAATGCCTGATAGCACAAGGCGTGTCATGGAATACACTCTTCCCTATATAAGTTTCAGTTGATTTTATTATCCTGCATTGTAATTTATTATTCCCTCGTTTAATTGTAGATAGTAAAATTTTAACATGGCACGAAAAACACGACATAATACTCTAGTTCCTAACGCACAAGATGAAACTTGTAGCCGTATTGCTGATGTGATCGATTGACAATCCCAATTGATTGAGAGACTTATAGAGCATGGCAATAATGAAAACGGTGGAAATAATGGAAATGGTAATGACCGGCTATAATAGTACCCCCACCTGCTAAAGCTGGTTGGGAAAAATTTCAACGCCTCAGGCCCCCTAATTTTGATGGAAACATAACTGATATTGTGGGAGCTGAAGCCTGGATCTGTTCTCTTGAGAAGATGTTTGAATATGCTGAGATAAGAGAGACGGAGTGAAAAAGAAAAATAAGTTACCATTTATTTCGACTCTCAAAGCAGATAAACTTTTGAGACATAGATGTGAAGGTTTTCTTATTCATATACAGAATACAACATTAAAAGTTGATGCAAAAAGTTGAAGATATAAGAGTCGTCCGTGACTTCCCTGGTGTCTTCTTGGATGATCTTCCCGGGTTGCCTCCTGTCAGAGAGATCGATTTTATGATGGACTTACAACCTGGCACGGAACCAATTACGAAGAATTCGTATCGCATGACACCTGCAGAATTACGTGAATTAAAAACTCAACTAGAAGAGTTGGCGCAAAAAGGGTTTATTCGTCCGAGTTTCTCACCCTAGGGAGCTCCAGTATTATTCATGAAAAAGAAAGACGGGTCGTTTCGTATGTGCGTGGATTATTGAGAATTAAATAAAGTGACGATCAAGAATAAATACCCTTTGCCTCGTATTGATGATTTATTTGATCAACTCAATGGTGCCTGTGTATTCTCTAAGATTGATCTACGATCAGGATATTATCAATTACGAGTAAAACAAGAGGATATACCGAATTACAAATTTATGATGATGTCGTTTGGCTTAACAAATGCTCCTGCGGCTTTTATGGATCCGATGCATCGAATATTCAAGGATTATTTAGACCAGTTCATCGTCGTTTTCATCGATGACATTCTTGTTTATTCTCGATCTGAGGAAGAACATGTTGAGCATTTAAGAATCACTTTATCTACTCTTAAGCAGCACCAACTATATGCAAAATTTTCAAAGTGTGAATTTTGGTTAACGGAAGTTTGTTTCCTCGGCCATGTTATATCAAAAGAAGGTATGCTTTCGATCCTGCAAAGATTCAGGCAATTGTGGAATGGGGACAACCAAAAAGCGTAAGAGATGTTTGTAGTTTTCTTGGTTTGGCCGGTTATTATTGATGTTTTATTAAGGGATTTTCGAAGATTGTTGTACCTCTTACCAGTTTAACCAAGAAGAATGTACGATTCTGGTGGTCTGATGAACGTGAAGAGAGTTTTCAGGAACTCAAACGTCGATTAACCACTGCACCTGTATTAACCTTGCCTTTTGAGAATGAAAATTTCAGCATATTTTGTGATGCATCTAGACGTGGGTTTGGTGGAGTGTTGATGCAACAAAGAAAGGTGATTGCATTTGTTTCCAGGCAACTCAAACCACATGAGCTTAATTATTCAACACATGACCTTGAGCTTGCTGTTGTAGTTTTACTTTAAAACTCTGGAGACATTATTTTTACGGGCAGCACTGTGAAATATTTACAGATCACAAGAGTTTGAAATACATCTTTATGCAAAAGGAGCTTAGTATGAGGCAACGACGATGGCTTGAATGTGTAAAGGATTACGATTATGAAACTAAATAACATCTTGGCAAAGCTAATGTTGTGGCAGATGCTTTAAGTCGTAAGCTTGTTGTAATGTGTATAACATGTCAAGAGATGCCAGCTGGATTACTAGAAGATATGCAAGAATTGGATGTACAGCTGATTCCAGAATATCTAACAGATGTTTTATTTGCCTTAACTCTTCAACCCACAATTTTGGAAAGAATAAAAGAAGTTCAACTGAAGGATGCGCATCTCCCAACCAACTTCCATTGGAACCATCACTCGACGTTGATTTTAATTCCCACCCTCCCTTCCTATAAGGCGTTCCATGAATTGGGTTTGGCGGTCCACCATAGCCATCAATCGATGAAGAACATCATTTCCGTCATCCTGTGGTGCAATAAATGCTTGAGCATTAGTATTCTCGTGTTTAGCAACTTCATTCCTAACATTATTGACTCCTATAGCTTCGTTTCTCTCCATATTGGCTTGAACGTTTCGTCTAGTTCCACTTGTCATTCTATTATCCTACAATGATACTGTTTTGGTTGACATTAGTTGTTTCAAACATTAATTATTTATCTTAGGGAATGTGCATTAGGAAACATTAGGTTTATTTAAGGTTGTCTGGGTATTTTATTCTATTTTAAAGAAATTAAACAAAACACTTAAGCTACCAAGCAATTTAAACTAAAAACTAACAAAATAATGTAACGATGCAATTTACACTAACACAACAATTTATACCATACTAAAAATGCAATTTAACTAACAAGCAATGTAATGAAATGCCACAACCAATCTTGTGTTACCAATAGTCTATAGAACCGCATTAGACTCGATTATGCTCTGATACCATAATTGTAAAATCCCATTTTCGTTTATGTATTTTCATAAAAATTTTAAACATTTAAAGACTCATTTAAAATATACTTAAAGAAAAACATCAGAGTATGTTACGTGGAATAATAAAAACATTTAACTATTTTGTGAGAATAACACAATTTAAAAAACTTAAAACCATAAATAAAGTCTTTATGCGATTTAAACAAATTTTATTCTTTTGAGCCATAACCCTCATGGTCGATCCGTGCATGGTAACACAAGTTTGTATAGCATCACACTTCTTTCATGTTTATCTCCTTTGGATCACAATCAATACCTACATCACAAGAGAAATAATGAGCCTACTGCCCAGTAAGGAATATAAATAAAATGCAAATCCAACGTCTGTGACAACTCTAAAGCAACCTCTTCAGTCTCTGAACTCGCCACTTGGATTCGTTTTTACGTGAGAGAAACCTCTTCAGTCTCAAAAATCACTAAAAATGAATCCACTTACATTTGCGTTTATTTACTTTTGGGTGAGAGTAATCTCTTCAGTCTTTTAACTCACTCACCCGTTGAGTAAGAGCAACCTCTTAAGTCTCTGAACTTACCCAAACAGGTTGTTTTCTACGTGAGAGCAACATCTTAAGTCTCCGAACACACATAGAAAATACTCATTTATTATCTTCATTATTAATCCGTGCAATGCATGATATGCAATCCTAACACATGCCTATATGAATGTCACACAGTAGTTCGTATATCGCAAACAATAATACAAACAATTAATACAATCATGTTCAACTATAACTTAACACTAAGCATGCTTTCAATTATATCACTTACCCTAACAATCATACAACATACCTATCCCTTTATTTTTCACACCTCATTTCCAGCATATATTTACAGTTCCATTTCCAACAAAACAACTTCCTCTTTTAAGTATATTTACCTAACAGTGAAGTTAACAATTTAAACTCACTATGCATTACGGACATATAATATACAAATCATGTCACGCCCTGCATCAATATCTCTTTAACTTTTTCCTTTTTAATTATCGTGTAAAATTTTTCTTTTTATTTATTTAAAACAAACGAGAGTAAATACGTAAGGCGAGCGAGAAAACATGAAATGTGTAAATTAAAATCAGAGTTAAAGCGAAAACATAATCATATTTAAAATACAGTTTGAAGGTTAAAGTGTAAGTTAATAGTTTTACAAAACATTATCCATTTCCCAACCCTTTCAAAATAGCATTTTCTTCTGCTTCTTATGAGCCATAACCCTCTCAAGTCGATTCAGCTGGATAACCCCGCAGGCTCAACAGGAAATGCCTCCTCCTCTGCTCTTGGAATCATTACTTCTTGACAATTACCTACACCACAAGCAAACTATGAGCCTAAGGCCCCGTAAGAAACGGGATATGCAATATGATGTATGCCTCTAACTCATTATGTCAAAATAGGTCCCACCCAAACCATTCTTTTCTTTACGTTTCATACATTACTCGTATGTCGAGTTGGGATATTGGAGGAGTCATTGGCGAAGAGAGTAGTCTCTTGTCAGCTTCTAACCACCTAGGGTAGACAGGCTCTCGTGACCCGTCGAGGGAAGGGCATAATTCTTTCGAGTCAACCTGGTTAGATCCAAACTACCCCTCCACCCCAACTCCACTTTTTCCATTCATTTTTTTATTCATTTTCCTCATATAAATGCACATGGATACCACCCATACGTGGCATTCCTACTTGTTTCTATTATCATGATATATGTCAATGTGAAACAATAACATATAAATATTATAAAAATGGAACAAACCTAACTAAATTAAACCAAGTACAATACCAGGAAAAATGAGCTAACATGAGATACTAAAATGTGATAGCAATTATCATGGAATAAGAGTACAATAATAGAGCAGGATATATAATAGAACAACTAACATGTTATAAAACAATAGAGTCATATTTCAGAGCTATCAAATACAACCTAAAAATTCATCTTGTTATTAGCCAAATGTTCAACGTGGATTACAAAGCCTTATTTTACCTACAGTAGTTAATCGTAAGTGGAAAACATGTTATTTTAGTCGATGACATAAATTAAGCCTAAATAAAATAACCGGAGATAGTATAACCTCTAAAAGAGTAAAACATGGTTTGATAGCAATAATTTTAAACAGAACTAACAACATATTCATATTTACAGGAATGACATAGTTCATAATAGAGATTAACTAGACATGCTCACATCAAGGGAAACGTTAGTATTTAGCAAGCAGTAAGTAAAACAGTGATAGGATAAGCAACAATATAGTATATTGAGACTATCAAAGCAGTGAGCAGGAACATTGTTCAGAGCATTCAAAGGAAAACAAAACCAATAATCAACGAATAACAGAGAGTTCATGTTTACAACTACTAACAAGGAGTTATCTACACGGAAAGTACTAAGAGTTTAACCGAGAGTTTATTCGTACTCAACATGTTGTAGAGCATTTTATAGTTGGGCACTTCATATCATAGAGTTCATCAGTAGAGACTATTATTTTAACAAGAAACATCATCACTTTCTCTAAAAAACTAGGTATCGATTTATAGGAAAGAAATCACAAAACATTAATATTGAAGATAAACAGACATTGCTTGTGGGTAGGGCCTCCACTAGCCAACGACTCCACCCATTTCTTACCTCAATTTGTTAATCGTTGAAGAATTTCTATGCTGGAAGAAATGTAGCAACGAGTTGTCCAACTCAAATTTTGTCCTTTAGTTTACAAACCCCTTCTCCTAACGCACAATGTATCACTTCCACGAACTCACTCTTCTCACAGCTCTCATGGAACACGAACTCTCTAGAGATTTCTCTCACGCACATAGGAGGGAAAACACAGAGGGTGACTCTTGCTAGAAAGCTTAATACATGAAGCTTACTTGGAGGAGTGGTGGTCACTCACTAACCGGGATGGGGAGGATCGCCTTGACGTGGGAGAGCTACTGCATTGTCACCAGAGTGGGATTTTAATGCATAAACAACAAAACACTCGTATATTTTAAATAGATTTTTAGCAGAATCGTGTGATTTCGATCAAGGGAAGGCGTCTGAGCCTCGACCGCAGGCAAACCTTCAATGTAAATGACAAGTTACAACTTGAAATATGAGAGCATTTTTGCTTAGAGAGTTATTCTCTTCCTGAGTTCTCATTGAGGACTTGACCTTCTTCAATTGTTTGCTTGAAGAGATCAAACTTGATAGCTTTGGTTCAACCAACAAGTTTGGTTTAGGTCAAGCTTCTCTCTTTGATAGTTCGGTTCTCATCTCTCCATAGATAATGAATCGAATTCTTCATCTATTTGAATCTCCAAGGCGTCCTGTGAATATTCTGCATTGTTGTCGTGTCTTAGACATTTGAGGGTTAAAGTGTGGAGGAGGAGTTACTTGGGAATTGGGAGAAGTTACACGACGTAGGAAAATTCTACAAAAGGTAAGAAATAAAATGCGGTGACCAGTGGAGGCCCTGCATCACAGGATTTTATGTTTTCACCTACGTTACAATATTGTTGAAAATACTGTTAGACTTATACGTATAAGTTACGATAAAATAATGTTGAAAATATCATTAGAATTATCATGAAAACTATCGTTAAAATAATGTTCACATAATTATAGAAATTATTATTGTAATTAATGTACGAAATAACAAAGAAAATACGTGAACATAAAAATGAATAAAAATATATAAACTGCCTTAATTTCATATATGGACTGTTGTACTGCTGTTAATTCTATTGTATTGTTTTGAACTGTACATGCATCATAATAGGGCTTATGAAACTGCTGACATATGCATAGCATGTTAATGAATGAACAAATAAATGTAAATAGGTGTATGAGATAGGTGGTGACACCCCTAATGGATGAATCTCCTCGTCGGAGTGACGGTTAAGCCACAAGACGGCATAATGGATCCAACTTCCCTAGATTAATAAGATCTCATACATCTGGACTGTTAAGTGAAACTAAATTTGCATGAAAGAGGAAATAGGTTTTTCTCTATTTCCTCTAAAACAATTGCATACACACATTGCATACGCATACATTCTATTTCTTGCTGAGCTTCGGCTCATTATTATACCTGTGATGCAGGTAAATATTATTAAGGAGAATGTATTGCCAGATGAAATCTTGGGTTATCAATTGGATATATGATTTTATTCACTAAATGATTTGTATAATATGGACTGCATTTTAAATTGTTTAAAATTATTATTTGAATTTATTTCGCTAGATTACTCTAATTTCCCACTTAACAATATGTTTTGAAAAGATTAAAAGAAAATTTTAAAATTTCCATTATATTGGAATAAAGAAAATTGATTTTATAAATCAGGGCGTTACAAATGGTATCAAAGCAAAACTTGGTTCTGTAGACTGTTAATAATGCAAGACTCATCATGGAATGCTTCTCCAACTGTAAGTAATTTTCTTATCATGTACATTAAACTTTTGAATTACCTTATATAGTAGAAATGGTCAATCAAGAAACTCAATTTATTAACACTTAGTGGTGTAATTATACTGTGCAAATAAGTTCTGTCTAATGAGACTGGTATTTAAGTGGACCGTCGTGACCCACCAACCTGTCCCAGGAAATTATTTGGAAAGGATATTTTGTCTAAGGAGACTGATATTAAGTGATCTATTGAGACCCACCAGCCTTTCCTAGGAATTTCCTGATCAATATTAAGAAATTAATAGTACTCTAATAAAATATTTAGAACTATAGCAATGACAAGAAGAACAAGAAGTAACGTACCTACAAACAATGCCCGCGTGAAACAAGAGAATGTTGGACATATGGATGCTAATAACATAAACGGGGACGTAGGAGATAATGCCCTCAATTGGATCCTTACAATAGTGGAAAGACAATCCCAGTTTATGGAACAACTCTAGCTTATGACACGCCTCGTGGGAAATGGCAATGGCAATGGAAATAGTAATGGAAATGGAAGTGGGAATGAACATGGAAATGGCAAACAACAAGCAATGGCGGTTCCTGAAAAAGCTGGTTGGGAAAAGTTTCTAAAGCTCAAACCTCTAAGTTTTGATGGGAACGTGTCTGACGTAGCCAAAGCAAAAGAATGGATCCGATCCATTGAAGACATGTTCGAGTATGCTGGCATTGGAGAAACTGAAAAGGTTAAATGTGTAGCATATTTGTTGGTCTTGGACGCTTGTTTTTTGTGGGACTCGATAAAGTAGCATGTGATGTTCGTGCCCTTAATTGGAAAACCTTCAAGGAGTTGTTCAATGGTAAATATTTTAACCATACTATAAGAATGCAGAAGAAGGTGGAATTCATGCGATTGCGACAAACAGGGACAATATCTAAATATATCCACAAATTCGAGCCTCTTGCTCGATTTGCTCCACTCTTGGTGTCAACAGAAGAATCCAAAGTTAATCACTTTGTTCAAGGATTAAAAATGGAAATCCTTGATGGTGTTACAATAGCAGAAATGGAGGATGTCCCTTATGCAAAAATTGCTGCAAAAGCTCTAGTGATGGAGAAGGTAAAGACCATGGCGGCAACACAAAAAGAGTTTAGTTAAAGACTCTGGAGAAATAAATAATCCACACAGCAAGCTGCTCAACCCATTAATCCTGGAATAAAAAGACCCTTTGGGTTGTATTTACAAGCCGGAAAAGACAAGCATGCGATGATTGAAGCATCCAATCAACCCAAGCCCTGCCCAAAATGTAAGAAAAGCCACTTAGGCCCATGCAAGGTTGGTTCTGGCCTTTGCTACAAATGTGAAAAACTTGGACATATTTCTCAATATTGCCCAGTGTTGGTTAGAAAAATAGAAGGAGTTGCACCAAGAGTATTCTCATTATCCGAAGAAGAGGAAGAAGTGATTGAAGAAATGATAAATGGAGTTGACATTGAGGAACTAGGCATCAATGAGGAAATACCCGTTGTTGTGTCAGGTACTCAAGACTTTTGATAAGTCTGTACCTTTGTAATACTATTATCCTTAAGTAAAAGCTTTTTTGTTTATCATGTCAGGTACTATCTCCATTAATGATATAAACGCATACACTTTATTCGATTCAGGTGCTACACACTCCTTCATTACAACCGAATTTAGCACCAAAATAAGTTGTCTTTCGAACCTTATGAGTTGTGCACATAAAGTCCAATTACCCTCTAGCAATTACTTAATAGCTTGTGATATAAAGACTCAAAAAATGTAATGACCCGATTTTTTGTAAATCCTTTAAAATGCGTGAAAATTTGAATTTTTATAAAACCGTTGAAATCTCTTCTAAAACATATCAAAGTGCAATGCTGAACCAGACCGCTACTAACCTTTCTTTAAACTCATTAATAAAATGCGGAAGCGTTATAAAAATCATTTATTTAAAACATTGCGGAAGCGTAATTGATTAAATGAAAGAAACTTTACAATTAAATTCAAAACAATAAAATTTAATTGAATTACAACTGTCTCCCATTTTACTCTTTTAGCCTGACCAACCCCAATCTCGCCCGTGCACATCCTTCATCCTTGCTTTATTTTCTATTCGTCGTTTGCACCTACCACAAGTAACTGTAAGCCCAAACGCTTAGTAAGGAAAAAGGTTTTAATGCAATTATGAAATACCTCTCTTTTGTCCTTGTTGGAATGGGGGCTACCCAAACCAATCCTTTCATTACGTCATTCGTTCGTTCATTACTTTACATTCATTCATTACTTGTACATCAAGCGGGATACTGAAGGGTTCATAAGGGATGGAATAGTTGATCGTATCTAACCTTTTACTTGCAACTAGGTCCCCGTTCCCGACAAGGTTAGGGGTTTCGCCTAGTTATAGGCTAGATCACTACCCATCCGCCCACCAACTCCCAATTTCCTTCGTTTTCTTAACATTTTACCTCACATAATGCATGTGTGAGTACGACCAGATGGCACTCCCTATTAATTTCTATTAACGTGATGCATGATCATACATTCTCATCCTAACATAATAAATGATGTTTTATAACATAACATTAATAATAATTGAAGTGCGCATATAAATAATTGATTAGCAGGAATTGAATGCGCATAGAAATAAAAGCAACCAATCACTAAATAACGCATTGAAGGAAGGTAAACAATAATTGAAGATGGCAAGGATGAAGCAAGGCACATAAAAGAACAACTATGGTAATAATGAGGTCATGCATGAACATATAAACCACAACAATAGGCGAAATAGAAATTTGAACACACTATCAATTAACATGCTAGTTATCCTAGTTCATTTACATGCTCGAATATAACTACATTTATCATTCTAGTTAGATATCATAATTAACTAACATGCTCGAGAAAGATACGATTAACATTCTAGTTGGTTATCCTAGTGGATTTACATGCTCTTGAAAGGTTACCATTATTAGTTATCCTAGTAATTTAACATGCTCAAACACAAAACAGAATATCAACAAGGAAGAATTAACATTTCAATATTAATCTAATTGGTGATTCTAGTTCATTACATGCTCAAGTAAAGACTCTGATTACAAATTCTAATTAGTTATTCTAATAGATTATCATGCTCAATTTCTAATTAAATTAACTACTCTAGTCGATTAATATGCTCAATTTCTAGTTAAGTTAATTACTCTAATTGATTAACATGCTCAATTTCTACTTAAGTTAATTACTCTAATTGATTAACATGTTCAATTCCTAATTAAGTTAATTACGCTAGTTAATTAGCATGCTCAAGTCTGATTAATTACTTTAGTTAATTACCCTAGTTAATTAACATGCTTAAGTGATAATTGCTAATTAACATGCTTGACTCTAGTTAATTACTCTAGTTAACTCTAGTTAAGTTAAGTCTAGCTAAGTTACTTAACGTGCTCAGTGTTAATTACTCTAATTAATTATCATGCTCAACTTCTGATTAAGTTATTCTATCTAGTTAATTAACATGCTTGTGCCTAGTTGTTAATTAAGCATGCTCATGCAATTATGGTTATCCTAGTTAATTGCTCATATTCAAATTAAGGAATGGAAATGGTACGCATAATGACATTGATAATATCACAAAGAGATTGGTATACATATAACAATGGGAGCGACAATAGCACAAAGATATAGACATAAATAACAGGGTCATCCTCACTCTAACTCATTCATACTTTTTAGTTCATCATCCTACATCCATTGTTCACACACTAAGCATTCACGATATTGGTTTCTATCAAGTAAAGAGTTTACAGTAAAGGAAATAAACTAACAACAACAACGAAAAATAGAGAACAAAACAATAGAACCATCAACAAAGGAAACTACACTACCCACCCAGGAAATATCTATAGCAAAGGAATCAACAAAGGAAATAACAACAGTAATTCATTCAAGGAATTATCACTTAACAACAACTAACAGTAAGCTTTACCATTACCAACTTTTCTAACTAACAATCACAGTATAGCATGAGGGAACTAAACATAACAAGGAATCCAAACATAAAACTCACACACCCCTAGTTGTGGTGTAGGGCCTCCACAGGCCAAGACACCCCTATTTCCTTACCTCAATTCTTTATTGTGTATTGCACTTAATCGCTATCCTTCTCTTTCCTTCCAATACCTTCACAATTTAAAAAATTTGTCCATTAATAATTTCTCATCGAATTCTATAAACTTTAACACTTAGAAATTCCAATATTCACAGCTTAGCTACCGAATATAATTTCTCATTTCTCACCTCATTTCTCCATAACTTAGAAGTAATAACGAAAACAGGGAAACAACCTTTCATCAACAAGTAACCCAACAATTAACCAAGTCTTAATGGTTTATCTAATCACAATTATCTAGAAATCATGCTTAACACTACAACGCACATATTCTTAACTGTACAACTTGAATTCCAACCAACAGAGTGCCTAATCAACATCATAGCACATTAACTCAAGCAACAGAGCATAAAGCTTCCAAACAAACACCCAATGCACCCCAGTGCAGAGTCAAACCAAAGACTACACAACATAAATAAATCTTCCAACAATAGAGTATCCATTTATTGACCAATAGTTGAGCAGTAAACGAAAGGAAACATAGAGCACCCATAACGGACAAAGAGAAAACATCCAAAATCAACAAAACAGAGAAGGAAGAATGAGTTACCAGAGGATTGTCCGAGAAATGCAAGGCTCTTCCCCACCTTCTTCCTCTGTCACGACTCTCGGCCAATCCCAGGGAGAGCTCCCAGCTCTGCACACCCGAGGGACCTCACCCTGCCAGAACACCTCTCCCCTTCACCTTTCTTCTATCTTCTTCCTCTTCATCTACCATATTAATTCATCAGAAGAAGGTCCATGTCCTGCCCAAGCCATACCCTACATCGCCATGCTACACCATTCCTCGCATAACCCGATGTCAGTTGTCACCATCAGAGTAGGACTAAGAGAAGAGACCGGTTCGGGATGAACCGCAATTCACCCAGCCAATTCTAACCTGAACTACCCACCATCCATTGACCTAAGGCTGGAATCTAATCTAGCCAACGACCCAATGCCAACCTCCTCTGCCGCATCCGCCCCCTGCCATCACCATTCCATCGACGCCAGCACCACCAGTCCCTAAACACCCATAATCGATAGAACAACGACTCACGTCATTGCCCCGACCAGACCCGCGAGCCAAAAACCTGAAATCGACGATGCCATCTGCTCACCATTCGTCGGACGATGTCTCCCGAGCCTTCGTCTTCTCCTTCTTCATCGTTGGTTGTTCTCTCGATCGCTTCTCCCTCTCTCGACTCCCAGCTTTCTCTCTCCCTCTCGTTCTTCTCATTTCATCTTGGAAAGAGAGAGGGCTGGGGGGGGGGGGGGGGGGAAAGAGAGAACAAAATGAGAGGGAGAGAGAGAGCTAGGAGTTGAGAGAGGGAGAAGTGATCGGGAGAACGAGCCAGCGACAAAGAAGGGGAAGATGACGACGAGGGTTGAAGACGAAGGCTCGGGAGACGTCATCCAGCGAATGGCGAGCAAATGGCATCCGCAATTTTGGGTTTTTGGTTCGTGGGTCCGGTTCTATTGAGGGACCAGTTAAGTTAAATAAAAAAATACATCCCCACTTATAAATATTAATCCCAATTAATCACATATTTTATAATTTAATTAATATTTATTTTATTTTAATTACATTAATTTCCATAATATATAATCTAAAGAGTACATTCTTGGTAATACCCCGATAATTATCCAATTACTCCAATATTTCCAATTACTTTCCAATTATTCTTATTAAATTTTGATATAAAAAGTCGGGGTATTACAAGAAATTGAGATCTGTGGCCACTTATTTCATGCCAATTTAATTATTATGGATCTTAAAGGTTACGACATCATCCTAGGTATGGATTGGCTATCTCAACATCAAGCTAATATCGACTGCAAAAAGAAGGAAGTACGTTTTTACTCTCTTGATGGCAATTCACATATTTTGCGAGGAACTAAGGACAAGAGAAATTTTGCCATGATATCTACAATCAAAGTCGTACGACTATTGGAAAATGGTTGCGAAGGATTTCTTCTCAATGTATCGAACTCTATGGTAAGCTCGAAAACAAAATTAGAGAATGTTGCTGTGGTCCGTGAATTTTTTGGTGTCTTTCTTGATGAACCTCCTAGACTACCACCAGATCGAGAGATCGAGGTCATTATTGACTTACACCCCGGTACGGAACCCATTTCTAAAAATCCGTATAGAATGGCGTTAGTAGAGTTACGAGAATTAAAGCTACAGCTGAAAGAATTGGTTGAAAAAGGTTTTATTCGACTAAGCTTCTCTCCTTGTAAAGCTCCGGTTCTATTTTTCAAGAAGAAGGATGGATCTCTACGGATGTGTATTGACTACCGAGAACTCAACAATGTGACAATTAAGAACAAATATCTGTTACCAAGGATTGATGATTTATTTGATCAATTGCAAGGAGCACGCATATTTTCTAAGATTGATCTTCGTTTGGGATACTATCAGCTAAAGATTAAACCAGAGGATATTCCGAAAATAGCTTTCCGGATGAGGTACGACCATTATGAATTCCTTGTGATGTCGTTTGGACTAACCAATGCTCCGACAACATTCGTGGACTTAATGAATCGCATTTTCAAAGAATATCTGGATAAGTTCATAATTGTCTTTATTGATGACATCCTAACTTATTCACGCTCAGAGGAGGAATATCAGGAACATTTGAGGATTGCTCTTTCTATTTTGGCCAAACATAACCTATACGCAAAATTCTCCAAATGCGAATCTGGTTGAACAAAGTAAGTTTTCTTGGTCACGTGATCTCGAATGAAGGCATCGAGGTTGACCCAGAAAAGATTCAAGCAGTAACCTATTGGTCCTAACCAAAGAATGCAAGTGAGATTAGGAGTTCTCTTGGATTAGCAGGCTATTATCAATGTTTTATCAATGGATTTTCAAATATTGCTCTGCCTTTAACGAGTTTAACAAAGAAAAATGCACTATTTTTATGGACGAATGAATGCAAGGAAAGTTTCCAAGAATTAAAATGTGTATTAACTATTGCTCCTGTTTTGACGCTACCAGTTAAATAAAGAAATTTTTGTATCTATTGTGATGCATCTAAGCACGGGCTCGGTGGTGTACTAATGCAGAATGGAAAAGTAATAACTTATGCATCATGACAGCTAAAACCACAGGAAGTTAATTATCCAACTCATGATCTGGAACTAGTCGCAGTTTTTTTCACTCTCAAGATCTAGAGACATTATTTGTATGGACAACGGTGCGAGATTTATACTGACCATAAGAACTTGAAGTACATTTTCACACAAAAGGAGTTAAATATGAGGCAACAGCACTGGTTGGAATTTGTCAAAGACTATGACTACGAGATCAAATACCATCCTGGTAAAGCCAATGTTGTTGCTGATGCCCTAAGCCAGAAGCTCACTTTTATGAGTATTATATGTGAAGAAATGTCTAAGGGACTCTAGAAAGATGTTCATGAATTGGATGTACACTTAGTACTTGTTCAGTTGGATATCATTTTGTCAGCATTAACATTGAAGCCTTCCATTTTGGAACAGATTAAAGAGGCCCAACAAGAGAAGAGCCTATGCAAAGATTTTAAGATAAACTCAACACTAGCAACATATAAGGATTATTCCATGTCTACTGATGGAATAGTAAAGTTTAAAGGAAGATGGTTTGTGCCCAACAATTCACACTTATGGACAACAATCTTATAAGAGGCTCACTCTTCAAGTTTCTCTAATCATCCCGGATGCAATAAGATGTACCAGGATCTCAAGACTCATTACTTTTGGTCGTCAATGAAATATGATATTACAGAATATGTGGAATTATGTTAGGTTTGTCAACAAGTTAAAGTAGAACATCAAAGACCTAGTGGAATGTTTCAGCCTTTGCCAATACCTGAATGGAAGTGAGAGCATATCACGATGGACTTTGTTACTAGTTTGCCTAGAACTATCAAAGGACATGATGTGATCTGGGTAATTATGGATAGACTGACCAAAGTTGCTCACTTCTTACCTGTGCAGATGACTTACAAGATGAATCAATTTGCTAATTTATATATTAAAGAGATCGTACAACTACATGGTGTTCCAATCTCCATTGTTTCTGATCGGGATTCACATTTCACCTCTACATTCTAGAAGAGTTTAAATAAGGCTATGGGTATCGAATTAAAATTTAGTACGGCCTTTCATCCCCAAACAGATGGTCAGAGTGAAAGGACAATCCAAACACTTGAAGATATGTTACGAGCATGTGTATTAAATTTCCAGATTGGATGGGGAAAGATATTACCGTTGGTGGAATATACATATAACAATACTTTTCATGTTATAATTGGAATGGCACTGTACGAGGCACTATATGGTAGAAAGTGTAGACGTCCGTTATATTGGGGTGAAGTAAGAGAAGTTAAATTTTTTGGCCCTGATATCATTCACCAAAATGCCGAATCTTTTTCTAAAAGTATCGCCTTTCAAAGGAATTATGCGTTTTAGCAAGAAGAGAAAGCTAAGTCCGAGATATATTGGTCCCTTTATGATCACGAAAAGAATAGGGAACACAGCTTATCAATTGCAATTACCTGTCTCCATAGAAGGTGTACACAATGTATTCCATGTATCAATGTTGAAGAAATGTATGGGGAACCCAACTCTTATATTACCTCCTAACGATGTGGAAATCCAAAAGAACCTAAGTTATGAAGAAAAACCAGTGCAAATTTTGGAGGAGAGAGTAAAAGAGCTTAGACATAAGCGAATTCCGCTAGTTAAAGTGTTATGGCAGAATCATTCCACTAAAGAAGCCACATGGGAGTGAAAGGAGGATATGGAAGTTAAGTACCAAGAATTATTTAATTAGCAAATTTTGAGAACAAAATTTATCTAAGGAGGGAGGATTGTAATATCCTGTAAATTAATTAGGATGTAAAACCTCGATTGATACATTACAAAACATGAGAAGACCAATGAAAGGATCCATAACAAAGAAGATGGAAAAAAACATACAAGTCCAAGTTAAAGACCCATTAAATGGCAAGTCAAGGGCCATAATAATGTTAAGCATTAGGGAGGATCCAATGGAGGCCCAAGGTAGGATAGGATTGAAGAAAAAGGGCTACAATTGAAGATGGTCCAAAGCAGCCCAGGCCCACTGTCCGCACCGCCTAGAAGTCAACGGGCGTGCCGCCCAGACAGTCGCCCTGTAGTGTGCCCACCGACAACGCACCTGCCAGCCAACAGCACCGCCCACCGACTTTGAGCGCGTGCCCGCCAGGGCTAACCAGTTGACTACCATGCCCAGCACGCCTCCCATGTGCCACTGCGGCAATCTTCACCTAACATAGACTTTTTGCATTCTTTTGTATATTTTATGGAATTTTATATTGTTTCTATGTCCCCTAAAGTTACCTATAAATAGATGGGCAAACCTTCAATGCAATGATAACTTACAACTTGAAATTTGAGAGCATTTTTGTTTAGAGAATGATTATCTTCTTGAGTTCACATTGAGGACTTGATCTTCTTCAATTGTTTGCTTGAAAAGATCAAACTTGATAGCTTTGGTTCAATCAACAAGTTTGGTTTGGGTCAAGCTCCTCTCTTTGATAGTTCGATTCTCATCTCTCCACAGATAACGAATCGAATTCCTACTCTGTTTGAATCTCTAAGGCATCTTGTGAACATTTTGCATTATTTCGGGTCTTAGACATTTTAGGGTTAAAGTGTGGAGGAGGAGTTACTCGGGAATCGGGAGAGGTTAGACGTGAGAAATTCTACCGTAGGAAAATTCTACAAGAGGTAAGAAATAGGATGTGATAGCTAGTGGAGGCCCTGCATCACAAGATTTTATGTTTTCACTTATGTTACATTATTGTTGAAAATACTGTTAGAATTATGCGTATAAGTTACGATAAAATAATGTCAACATAATTACAGAAATTATTGTTGTAATTAATGTACGAAATAACAAAGAAAATACATGAACGTAAAAATGAATAAAAATATATAAACTGCCTTAATTTCATATATGGACTGTTGTACTGCAGTTAATTCCATTGTATTGTTTTGAACTGTACATTCATCATGATAGGGCTTATGAAACTACTGACATATGCATAATATGTTAATGAATGAACCAATAAACGTAAATAGGTGTATGAGATCGGTGGTGACGCCCCTATGGATGAATCTCCTCGTCGGAGTGACGGTTAAGCCACAAGACGGTATAATGGATCTAACTTCCCTAGATTAATAAGATCTCATACATCTGGACTGTTAAGTGAAACTAAATTTGCATGAAAGAGGAAATAGGTTTTTCTCTAAAACGACTGCATACACATTGCATACACATACATTCTATTTCTTGCTGAGCCTCGGCTCATTGTATTACCGTGATGTAATTAAATATTATTAAGGAGAATGCATTGCTAGATGAAATCTTGGGTTATCAACTAGAGAAGACCTGATGAGTTATGGCTCAAGAAACATTGGTTATTTTAAATTATGATTTTATTCACTAAATGATTTGTATAATACGGATTATATTTTAAATTGTTTAAAATTATGATTTGAATTTATTTCGCTAAATTACTTTGATTTCGTACTTAACAATATGTTTTGAAAAGATTAAAAGAAAATTTTAAATTTTTCATAAAATTGGAATAAAGAAAATTGATTTTATAAATCGGTGCGTTACAATTTTCCACATCAGGTAGACCAAAAAACTTCTAAAGAGCAAACTTAAAATCTTGTACAAGTTCTGTCAACTGTTACCAAGGCCCAATCGACTGCAAAACCATCAAAAGTACGAAAGTGAACCTTAATTTCACATCCTCCCTAAGCAGAAACTATCCTACCATTTCTTGCATTTCCACAACCACATTTTTCCAAATATATTCATTCAACATGCTCAATAATATCAATATCATAACTCAATGTACGAGTACATCAACGAATCAAACTACAAACATAAAAAAATAGTTTCGGGCATTACACCACTTGCGGATTCGCCTATGGAGAAGTGGTTTGCACTGTAACTTACCACGCTAGCTAAGTTGTAGCTTTAACCGCGTTTCTCCGACGGCTAAATCGAAGAAACTCTTATTCTTGTTGTTTAATGCTAAAACGCTGCCAAAATTTCATATCAACAAGTTTAGAACTCAAAACCAACCTATATATGATGATTTCAACTCAAGATTTTTATTTTTACCGATTTGACCATTTGATCGAAAAAATTATGTGTGGTCGAATGCTAACGAATTTCAACAATTCGTGTTAACATTGAACAGTTTGACTTCGAATAACGCCAAAAAGTTACTTAAAAATTGTATTAATATAAAATTGTTAGATTTTACAATACACTCTAATCCTACCTCCTAACGTGGCACTTATGTGTTCCTCATTAATTTGTGCAATAATTAAGATAAATTATAAATAGTTAAAATAAAATATTAATTATACTAATTAATTAGTGTCACATCATAAGGTTTAGAAAGTAAATTTAACATTACTCTTACACTAAACAAATTGAATTTTACACTTGGGAGAGGGAAGAGTTCTAGAGGATAAAATGAGGCAAGGAAGTGAAAAAGTAGGAAAAGAGAAAGAAGAGATAATTAAGGAAACCTAAAAATTTAATCCTTTTACTCTTTCTTCTCTTGTGGTTCCTCTTTCTTCCCTTTTTCTTTTACTCTTTGCTAACATTCCTTTGTCATCTGTTTTTTATTTTTTATTTTTTTGCACTAAGGGATTTTTTTCCTACCTATTTAACCAGTTCACCTTTAGTTTTGTCCTTACTAAGGAAATCACCAATATTCTCTATTTTGCAGTGTTTCTTAAGGTGTCATTCTGCTGAATGATTCATAGATTTTCTTGTTTACGAACTCCACTAGGAGACCTAGATCATCCGGATCAAATTATTTTAAAACTGATTATTTATTTATTTATTTTTTGTTGAGCAAAATTGCTTGACAAAAGAAACCATTTAGATCATTTTATTTAATAAATATGATGTTAAATAAAATGAAAATTAACTCACTGAAAGTATGATGTTTGGGAGAGAATATATTAATGTAGCCAGAGGAAAACTGGGGATAATGTGTCATAAATATTTTCATACTTATGGAAAATGATAGTAACAATAAATGAAATATTATATAAAGAAATTTGCAGACGAGATCAAATTTATTGGATTTGATCTAAATATTACCGGGAGAGAAATTACCAAAAGGTGGTCAGATTTGTTGGATATGATGAAATAATATTACCAAGTATAGAACTAACAAATATATTAGGTTATTCAATAATTATGGTAGCTAAATTATAACATGTTTTTGAACGAAAAAAACTAACTTTGATAACATTCGAGGTAATCAAGAGCTACATATCAAACACTCAAATTAGGCAAAAATGGTCTAACAAAAGAAAGTGAAAATTAGGACTCTAATTTCAAATTTAATCCACACTTCTAAGAGAAAACATTCTGTTAACCGAAAAAACATACGCCCAGTTTACGGTGGACGATCATCCCATTCTTAGAAACAAAGAATATGTCTTACGTCCATGGCACTCAAATTAATCAGAAATAAGGTTTATCGAACCATTTTATAGTTCTTATAAAACAATTCTTTTTATCTAGTTGTGTTTTTTTGTCATTACTTAGGTGGATAGACATCCTCCGCCAGCAAATAATGGAAACAACAACCAATATTCAAATATATAATTCTCTATGATAACTTTTAAGATGGTCTTTTTATCCATTAAGAGAACAAAGATAAGCTGCTTCCATTCAGTTTAGTTATTTGAAAAACAAGAAAGTCTCATGGACAGAAAGTGACGACGTAGTTTGCTCCACTGCAAGTGAAGGTGCTTGTCTTATCATCAAAAGCATAGCTATAAGCTTGAGGACATTGGGCCTTGAAAATCTTCGAATAGTCTGTCGGACCGCATTTATCCGGCGACGCTAAGTCCCCGGAGCAGCAGTATTGCGGAGTGTTGAAAACCATACAAGCACTTTTGCAAGCTATCACATTTCCATCCGTTCCCTTTAAGGCTAGATCCGCAGGACAAACTGCGTTCACGTCCGCTGGACAACTCGTCTGAGCGCATTCGCCGGAGCCTGTTAAAAAGTATATTAAAGGAATGAATAAATCTCAACCTAAAAGTTTGAATCATAGTTTACCTTATTTGAAATTGAAATATTATTGTATATTTATCATTAAGACTAAGAAAAATGTAAAAAGTGATATATATTAAATGTATGAGTAAACCTCCTTGAGGAGCCACCGAGAGTGGCAAGTTGAAGCCGTCAACGAGGCTGACATCATAGAAATCTAGGCCACCGCCGGTTGCTAAGGTGAACTCGATGAGAGAGGCAGGTGGAGATGCTCCTTGACCGTTGCAGGTGATTTGGCCGGTGCCGCAGTCAGCGGTGGCGCAGGAGAAGGTGCCAGAGTTGGTGGAGCACTGCGTTCGACCCCATATTCTGCCGGACCAGGGAGGGGAAATGTCGATGGAATGTTGGTCGCCAGATGAGAGATTAAAGCCAGTTGTAGCTACCGCGGTTCCTGATCCAGTTATGGTTGCTGGCCAAACTGTGTATGAACATCTGTTTACTATTGTAAACGTAGCTGACTCTGAACCTGAATTTCATTGCAATTACACCATGAAAATGTAAATCAAGAATTCAAATATGTATGTTAGAGAGAGAGAGAGAGATTGCCTGAGAGAAAGGCAGTGGCCAAAGCCAAGACGAAGATTGCTGCAAATTTCATTGTTGGTTGCTTTGTTGTTAATGAAAATTTCACTACAAGGTAAGTTAATATAGACACTGATTATTGCCAAACAAGGAAAGATAGGTCCATATGGTAAACCATAAGTTAGTGACCTATTTTTCTCACAAATAATTGACCATCAGTTACCTTATTTGGCTCCAAATTTCAGATTTGGATTAGGATAATTTCACAACTACTTTAATTATAAAATTTGCTATTTTAAGTCAGGCTAAAGAACATCAAGCATTGCCTAGCTGTTAATTGACACTATAATGACATTATCTTATCATATTTTTTGATAAAAATAAGCATTTAGCAGTACAATCGCCTAAAGATTTACATATCAACAAGTACATTTGGAACATTCGCAAAATGAGAATATTCTATTGTCTAATTACCAATCGGTAATCAAGCAAAATTAAATGTTGGGATCATCATAAAAAGGGGGAGTACATGGAAATCCACCAATTTCATAAAATCATGATAAACTTTTTGCATTAATCAAGTTTAATTATTTCCTGAATAATTTTAATTTATAATTTATCACTGTATCCAAAATGAAAATTATTGGAATAATTGAAAATAAAAATAGTGCTAAATAAGTTAAAGTTGCCATGTCTGTCATGTTGCAACTTTCGCTCAAACAAAATGTTGAATTGAATGGTACAAGTCTCTCGTGGCAATTATTGCTAATTTTTGTACTTGCTGTTTTATTTTTCAACTATTTCTTCAATTTAGAAGAAACCAAAATACTTATTACTTAAAGAATTCTCCTATCACATTGGGAAGGATATCCTCTCAAAATTATCTATCTCTTTATCTAGAATGATCACTTGATGATACGTGAAGGGAAGCAGGAAAAATAGCTGATAGTACTGAAATTGTTCGGGTTTTTTATTATTCGGAGTTCGGACAATTAGAATTAAGAAAATATAAAATAAAAATAAATAATTATTGTTTTTAAGATAATTATCAATTTAACCCTCAAAACTTAAGAATTTTTTTAAATGACACCTTAAAATTTAATTTTTTGTATCTCACACCTTAAAATTTAAGCGGTTATCATCTAATACTTTGCGGTTATCAATCCGTTAAAGCTGGCTAGACTCGGCAGCAGAAGCTGTAGTAGCAAGAACAATTATCCAACAAGGATTAAGAAGCTAGAAAGGGAAAAACATTACGTTTTCCATGAACCTAGCTAACCTAGAGAGACAGAGTGAGAGAATGGTACAATCAATCCGTCTTACTATCAGAGAGGAGCTTCCGACTACTGCAATGGAGGAAGCTTTGAATCGGGTTCTCTTTATTACTTAAGACCGTCTTCTTCTTACGACATCCAAGGACTGCAACGAGGTGGGGAAGCAGCTGCAATTGTGATCGATTTAGTACCAGTAGTCCACCAAGGAAAATCCAAACCTAAACGCCTGAGACTCTTTGGTGTGAATTTGGAGTGCCCACGACCAGAAGAACCCATTAGTAATCCTCATTTCTCAAGCTCCTCTTCAGTTCCTTACGTTCAATTGTGGCCCCCATTTTCAACTGAGTTCTCAGCAAGAGGAAAAGGTTCCTCCTCGTTCGATCAAGCTGGCTGTACCATTCTCTCACTCTCTCTCTCTAGGTTAACTAGGTTGATGGAAAACGTAATTGTTTTTCTCTTTCTAGCTTCTTAATCCTTGTTGGATAATTGTTCTTGCTGCTACAGCTTCTGCTGCCGAGCCTAAGCATGCTTTGCAGGTGGCAGAAAAGTTAAAATTTCGTAAAAATGTAGAATATGATCTGTATTTAGTATTTCCTTCTCATATCCTTCTATTTTTTTGTGTGATTCCCATTAACGTTGCTGTCTTCTCTCTCTCGCTCTCTGGGAGCTCTTTTGTCATCTCCATCATGTTCTACAACGGATTTCCATACATTAGTTTAGTATGAAGGAAGAAAGAGAGAGAGGGAGGTAATTGAAATTGTTGGAGAAAATATGTGGGAAATATTGGGTAGTTGAAAGGAGATTTTCCTCTCCAATCACACACGTGAGGTGCATGCTCTTTTTTTAACGGATTGATAATGGTAGAGTGTTGGTGATAACTGGTCAAACTTCAAGGTGACAGATACAAAAAATTAAACTTTAAGGTGTTAGTTAAAAAGACCCCTAAACTTTAAGAGCTAAATTGATAATCACCCTTGTTTTTATAAAAAGAAAGGGCCTCCTTCCCCTTTCCAATCGACAAACAGAGAGGAGAGAAAAAAAGATAGGGCGAGAGATAGAATTATAAAAGAGAAATTAACAAATCAAATCTTGAATTTTAGGGTAGTAACAAGCGAAACTTTAAAAGAAATTTTGTGAACAACTAAGACCTCAGACTATGAAAAATGAAGAAGACAAACCTCGCAATCATGTTTCTTGTCAAAAAATGCTGAGGCAAATGCCACAACTACATTTTTTGCTTAAAAACATCTTAGGATGTCGCATTGACGTCTAACGGACGTTCAAGGATAAACCATGATCAACAATGAAGGATATCCAAGGCTTATCCATGAGAAGGGGCATCCAAGGATCTGCCTTGGAGCCATCGTAAGGCTGAGGGACGTTGAAGGGAAGTCTATGTTCGACGTTGGATGAAGAGACATACATCCTGCAATGAGGATGGGCATCAAGGATAGGAGGAGTGGTGCTAGTAGACAAATGTTTTTGCCTGTTAGATGAAAGGATTAATGTCCTTCAATGAGGATGGACGACCAACATTGTAACATCCCATTTCCGCTTCATATTTCCATAAAATTTCTTTCATTTAAAATTTAATTGAAAACACTTAAATAAAGATTATCATAGTAAATATACACAGAATAATTAAAACATATAATTAAAACGTTAAACCGTTCTTAAAAACAACATCATCAACCCACTAGTTTAAAACATTTAAAAACATAATATAAAGTCTTTGAACATAATTTAACACTTTTATTCTTTCATGAACCATGACCCCCAAGGTCGTTCTGTGTCTGGTAACCCAAAATTGCATCACATCACACTTCTTCTACATTCACTTCACTTCGATCACATTCAATACCCACATCACAAGAGGGATAATGAGTCCATTTTCCAGTAAGACATATAAATGAAATGCAATTGCAATGTATATGACAACTCTATATGCACATGTCTGATAAAAGAGAACCTATGGCTTCTCTTTAATTAAAGTTTCATATACCGTCAGAACATTGGAGATATTTCCTACAGAGATAGATACAACCTCGAGATACAACTTGAGCAGCAACTTTCGAGCCATCCTTACGTGGGAGGAGATAAGTTCTTTCAAGTAGATCCGTCACTATACTCCCCAACCTCCACATGTCTATTTACATATATTAAGTTCATTATTATCTTGTGCAATACATAATATGTAATCCTAATTGACATGTCTATATTGTACCGACTTAATCTTTCTTACATTTGAAAACATGTAAATTTGAAAACTTTTCTTTTGTAAATACAGTAGAAGACTTTTTGTTGTTAAAACTCCTTTGAAACGATAAATAGAAATATTTTCTTAAAACATTTTTCTGAGGCACAGTGGAAAACTAGATAATTAAACAAAGCATTTTTAGAATACAATAAACGACTTCTTTCCTTTTTCAATTAAAATACATTTACAAAATCTTCTCACACTCTTTCTTTTACATCCATTAGCCTAGCTAGCCACAAGATCTGTCTGTGCAAATCCTTCATCAACTATCCTTGACCTATTCTCCTATTTCTCGTATATACCTACATCATAGGGTACAACAATGAGTCTAACATTCAACAAGAAATATAATGAAATGCAATGCTCATACTCATGCTCAATGTGTGCTCATGCAATATGTCGTAGAAAAGAACCTATTTTTTCTGTTATTCCTGAGAGATGAGCATGTGGCTAACCGTCACTCCGATGAGGAGATACATCTATTAGGAGTGTCACCACCAAGGACCGTCACCAATCTCTTTTGTTTCCAAGCGTTGAAGATTTCTAGTACAAGAGAATAAGATACATCCTATGGTTCATGTAGCTTAACCGTCACTCTGCTCCCTACGTGGGAGGAAATACATCCATTAGGGGTATCACCACCAATGGACCGTCACCAAATCTCCTGAACCCCCATATGTCTATTTACATTTATTATGCATATCATGCATATGTCAACAATTTCATAAGCCCTAATCGTGATGCATGTATGTCGTGTCATATACAATTCATAATAATATACGGAATATTCAACAAGAAACATGACATTTATTGATGAATTATAGAAAGCAATTTAAAGATTTAGTTAAAATTAAACCAAGCACATATTGGCAAAGAGCTATTAAAGAATAATTAATAAATCATCAATATATTGGCAGGGCAGTTCATAATAACATACAGAATATTTAAAAGGAAAACATGGCATTTATTGATAAATTATAGAAAGCAATTTAGAGATCTAGTTTACTAAAAGATGACTAACCCATAACCCGTACATGTATTTGGCAAAGAACTATCAAAGAATAACCATTAATTCAATCATTTATGTATTCGGTAGAGAACTAATAAGAAGACAAATATTAAATAAATTTTGCACTTATTATCAGTGAAAACTCGTGAGGTCATGGGAAGTTTAAGAGCAACCAAGGGCTTAATTCATGCTTTATCCAACTCTTCACAATCCCAAAATATACCATAGAGCAATATCCAGATCTCCTCTAATCATCCTTTATAGGAGCTAAAGATCAATTGACATAACACTTTTCATATTCCTTATTAACTAGAGTCTTACTTCCAACAACAAAAACACGGCAATAATCAATCCTAGACAACAATTGTTAAATATGAGATTTTTTAAAAATAATTTTAAAATGTCAATTTTTTGCAAATTTTCGGTAAAATGTGAAAAAGTTGACCTGTTTTATCGTTTAGTGATTCCGTTTGTGTTCATTTTCATAAAATGATCAAATTAGGTTTTTGAGCAAAAGTTTGTTAAATTATTTTGTCTGAATGAATCATTTCAATTAATACTTTAAATGAATAAGAATTTGGGATTTAATTAGATGATTTAAGGATTAAGAAAAAAAATTTAAAATAAAGTAAAGGGAAAACAAGGGGAAAGGAATTGAAGTCCCGCCACTTGCTGATGAGTGAAAAAAAACATATATCTAAAAGAAAAAAAAAAAAGAAAATGAATAAACTAAAATAAAGGGAAATTAACACCGTAGACCCTATAGTTCGCGATCTATGACAAATCAAACCTTAAAGAAATTTTTAACAACTAAAACCATGACCTATGGAAAATTCTCGCCGGAGACCTCGCAGTCACGATTCCTGTCCAGGACCGTCGACTTTAATGCCTCGATTTCATCTCTGTCAAGCACCGTCGAACGCAGACGAAGGACATGAAGGACATCAAGTGCCGTCCCTCTTGGAAGTTCGAAGAAGATGGACGATGGACAGCGAGCGAGGTCTTCCCAGTTTCCCCTTTGTCAAGCTCGTTGGCCGTTGGATCACGGAATGCACGGCCAGAATTGAATTTGGTGTTTCCCTAAGGCGACGAACAGACGAGAATTCCTAGCCGTTGGATCGAGCAAGGGACGTGCCTCATCTGGATCGACGCCCAGGATTGAAGCTGGCGTCTTCCAGATCGAATGGACGGACGTCCCTCCCTGGCCGTTGGATCGAGTGACGGACGTCCCTCCTCTAGATCTATGGCCAGGATTGAATCCGGCGTCTTCCAGATTTGATGGACGGACGTCCCTCCTTGGCCGTTGGATCGAGAGACGGATGACCCTCCTCTGGATCGATGGCCAGGATTGACTCCAAATTAACTGTCACATGCAAGGCACACGTGATTTTAAAATGCGCAAATTTCCTCAATTAAGATGAACGTCCCTCACCATGAAACGGACATCCGTCTACCAATACTATGTTGCTCTACCCTCAATGGACACCTCTCGCCTTTAGACTGCGTTGTCTAGGCCATGACGGACGTCCGTCTTAATATGACGGACATCTGTCACTCTCAGATTTCATTCAAATCTACCTTTAGACGCTGTCCTTTAGGCCATCAAGAATGTCCATCTTAATACGATGGATGTCCGTCCCTCTAGGATTTCATACTCTTGCCCTAGATAATAAGTCTGTTTCTTTTGCCTTATATCAAGATTGAACACCATAAGTCCATCCCTTGCCCTAGATATTTGAGAGAGAAATTTTGTCTTCCCCTGACCAACTCCATCAACACAATCGAATGAACACAGTGTTGCACTTCTATTGTTGAAGAATCCATTGACTGCGGAATGGAGGTGGATCCTATTCCTATTTCGGCAGTAGAGACCAGTGAGAATCGATGGTTCTAGTACGAAGCTGGTATAGAAGTACATTCAATCTTGGCATCTCTGGACTTGGAGCTACGTTCAATATGTGACTCAAATGATGATGATTGGGCATAAAGTATGCATCCCTGATGTGCCCCAAAATTCCTTCACCTAAACTCGTGCCAAGGGCTCCTTTATTTTCTAACCTTTTTATTTATTTTGTAGGTATTTTTTCTCTAACTAGCTTGGAGGAGAGTTTTTTTCAATTACATAGAGAGGAGTCTGTACATTTGGACAAGTGGATGTCATGCAAATTATAGAAGAAAGGGTAGACATTACAAATCTGCCTATAATCCGACCATGTTAGAAAAATTGACTTTTTTATAGGCCCAAAAGATCTTGAATGAAAAGGTGTTCTTCACACGATTTGTAGCAGACATTCATAGCTTTCCAAAGTGGTATTATACATTTTATTTAGGGTTTTTTTTGCTATGTCAAACATCCCGTTTACAGAGGCCCAAATTCTAACAACGGAACTATTTTGTGTGTTTTATTGTTGAGGTCATTTTTGTCATTTGAAGTTTAGAGCATTTTTGTTATTGACCTTTTGGGCCCTTAAGGGAGTACTTAGTCTCCCTTAATGGAATCTGTAATGAGATTTGAAAACATAATTTTGCTGCTACAATTCGTGTAAGGAGTTCTCTCCAAACCATCCTCGGTGCTTGGATTTGTGCTACCCACAGATTCCTTCACCAAAGCTCCTCCTCTCTCCGTTTCTTGCTCAATCTTGGAGAGGAGGTTCTAGCTATTTCTTCCAGCATTTCTTTAGGGGAATGTAAATGGCGTGTGGAGCTAGAAGACCGAGAAAAAGCCAAGAAGGAGTGGCCTTTCTTTGAAAGGTCTGAACTAGTCGCACATCTCGGAAGTTTGGGGTGTTACGGACCTTGTTGGTTTGTTGTTTTCCTTTCTCTGTTTATTGAGCTATTTATTGAATAACTCTTTGGATTTGGTTTATCTTGATTGTTCTTTGAAGTATTGGATGAAGTTTGTTTGGTTTAGAATCGAAATATTGGAGGTGTGCTTGTTTTGTTAAAAGTTTGCAATCTGTTTTTCTGCAGTCCAATTTTTTAGCAGGGTTTTGTTTCATTTATAGCTCTGTTAATAATCCGAATTTGGTTATGAAATTTTAGGGCGTAAACCTCTCTGGAATACAAAGATATTGGTATAATTTTGACGCCGTTTGAGTTTAAATTCGTAATTTTATGGACGTTTGTTTGGAGGTCGCCAGAATTGTCTCTATAGAATTTGTTTTAGGAAAAATACATATTTCGTCCACAACTTTCGTTTCACAACGCTTTTGAGTGTGAAATTTGGAGGTCCCCTTCCTTCTTTGGTTATTTCATTCTCCTCCAAATTTGAGACTTATTGGCTGTAGACATTCCCGATTGTAGATTGCCCTAGTGTTGTCTTCTTGCAATTTTGGGGCACATCAATCTCCAAGTAGAATGTTCTTCCTCGTAGTTCTGTCTAGGAAAGAAGTATAGTTCGTTGAAGGATATTAGAGATGAAATGGTTGATTATGCTTTAAAAAATGGGCATGGGATCAAGTTTGTTAAAAGCAAACATCATCAGGTGACTGTTGTGTGCAACGATGGATGCAATTGGCGGCTTCATGCTTTAAAGATGAAAGGTGAGCTGACCTTTCAAATTAAGAGCTATAATGAGGTGCACACATGTGCACAACAAATGGAAAGTCGACCCGCTTCCTACAAATGGGTGGCAACCCAATATTTGGATAGATTCAAAAGTCAACCCACGTAAGACCTACCTTCCATTATTGAGACTGTCAGGAATGGCTTTAATGTCAATACTACCCGAGTCTTGCCAGAAGGACAAGACATTTAGCACTGAACCTCAACGAAGGGGATGGTGACGAACAGTACAAGCAATTGTTGGCCTACGCAAAAGAGATTTGAAGATCCAATCCTAGTAGCACATTGTTGTTGGTGGTAGATATTCCTGAGCTTATGCCCCATCCAAGTCCAATATTGAAAATGATGTACAAGTGTTTGGATGCGTGCAAGAGAGGGCCAACGGAGTTTAGCAGACCCATCATTTTCCTGGATGGCTGTCACCTGAAGGGGTTGTACCAAGGCCAATTGCTCACAGCCGTCAGCATTGATGCCAATGATGGAATTTATCCAGTTGTTGTGGCACTTATTGAATTAGAATGTAGAGAGTCTCGGACCTGGTTTTTGTGCTGCTTGCTTTTGGACATAGACAATGACATAGGTAGGGGATGGACATCTATTTTCGACCGACAAAAGGGATTGGTGCTTGCTATTAAACAATATGCACCAGCAGCTGAGCATCATTTCTGTCTTAAACACTTATATGCCAATTTAAAAAAAAAAAATTTTCAGGCATATAGTACAAAGTTATCATGTGGAAGGCAGCTAGGACCGCAACATCATCGTAATATCATAAGGAGATGAATAAACTACTTGCACTCGATCATTCAGCACATGCATATATACAGAAACTTAACCCGAGGTGTTGGTCGAAACATGCTTTCAATTCCATCCTAAAGTGTGACATGGCCTCAATAATTTGAGCGAGTGCTACCATGCCTACCTCTTGCCAGCCCAGGACAAACCGATCCTCTCTATGTTTGAGATGATTAGAACGAACATAATGACTAAGATTATTAAGAAACATAACCAGATTGCTGAAGCAACAAATCTTTTGTGTCCTAAAACCACAAAGAAGCTTGCCAATCTGCAACATGCAACTCAGAATCGGTGTCCAACACATGGAGGAGCTAATCGGTTTAAGGCCAGTGACGATAATGAACGGTACGTAGTCGATCTGGACATGCACACCTGTAACTGTTACCGATGGGAGCTAACTGGAATTCCATGAGTGCATGTCATCTCGTGTATCAATTTTATAAGGATTTCAGCTAAGGATTATGTGCATGTATGGTACCATCGGGACACATTTATGAGGATGTACTCCCAATTTGCCCGACCTATTAGTGGCCACCACATGTGGCCTGAAATAAAGCAGCCTCCAATTTTGCCGCCGCCAGTTAAGAGACTCCCAGGTCGGCCTAAAAAATGAAGAGTGCAAGATGTGGATGAGCCCCGTAGTCGCATGGTACTTAGTAGGAGACATGTCCCCATGACATGCCGCTGTTGTCACGGTGTGGGCCACAATGTCTGTTCTTGTCAAGGTGGAGGCTCAGCCGCTGATGTGGCAAATGGTAGTGGCAGAGCAGAACGCTCACACGACACCTTCATGGGTTTTACCATTATCGCCGATACACAGGTGCTTAGATTGTTATGCTTTTATTTGTTGTTCTCACTATCTGCGTTTTGTCTGACATTATATTGCTTTTGTGTTTTGTAGGAGTCCGTCGCCCCACACCCGCATCCTTAACCATGGGTCTTCTATGAGTGTTGTTATGTATTTGTTCGCATCCTATTTGTACATATGCAATACCTTGAGTATTATTGTGTTAGTATATTATTTGTACATATGTCATACACTGAATTTCAATATGTTGGAATTGTTATATGTGTTGGAATTGAATATGTGAGTCTACCTTATTTCTTGCAGTATAACAAACGTCTGTCATAGCATAACGGATGTCCAAGTGAAGGTTCAACTCTATCTTATCGATATAATGGACATCCATCGTAGCATAATGGACGTCCCTCGCGGACCAATGGACGACCCTCAACCTGTTTAGGGCGTCCCTCGCCCAAAACCAACAACCAATTTGCACCAACAGCAAAAATCACACAACCAACAAAACCCAATAGCAAAAATCACAACAACAAACTTTAACAAAACTTTCTAAATTTAAAAAACCAAAATACAACAACAAACTTTACAAAAAAAAATTCAATTGAGCCACTTATTTAATGTTCTTACAATTCTTGCACTTCTTGCACCTCTTGCACCTTTTGCACCTCTTGCAGTTCTTGAATATGTTACAGGTAGTGCCTCTTTTGTAGCTAGTGCCTGTTTTATCGCTGGTGCTTGTTCTATCGCTAGTGCATCTTCTAAAATAGATGGCTTCTTGTCCCAGTTATTGATGACCTTGAACTGCAAGTCGGAACTCATTTTGACATGAGTGGTCTCCTCATACATGTCCTCCTAACTATGTAGATCGTGGAGATGGAAGCCATGCTTCTCACACTTGGCAATCACCTATCACCCTCAAGGCCGAGAGACTTGAAATATGCCGTGTTGGCTGCAATTGGAAGACCAAATTAGTTTGTCACTTTATTCAAAGCGCAGAGTTGAAAAACATACCTCATTTTGTCCGTCAGTGCCATGACAATTGCAATTGCCTCCGCCATCAGTAATTGGTACACATATTGCGTGTGCACATCAATCGATGACATGAAACAATTCAGCTTCAGGTGGCATTGCATGAGGAAGAAATATTACTCTGTGTATGTTATGGGGAAGAAATATTGCACGAATGAATACAAGTGTCTTACATGGATCCAACCAAGTGTCAACAGCCCCTCCCTTATTTGAACCATTGCGATGTCCTCCTCATTTTTCATCGTGCACTGCAAGTTAAGAATGCGATTTATTTATATATGTAGTTGTTTTCAATAACAACATATTATAAATTGGTTAAACATTCTCACCCAGGTCGGAGGTCCCTTTTGCTTTGGGACAAGAAGGGTTGTTCTTGAGCAGATCTCTTTACCCTTGGAGCCGCAAAGTAGCACACACATCTCCTCCTTGTTGTTCTTATTTACCTGTGCAAGTGTCATGAACTCATCCATCAATTTCACAAGCTGCAATGGAAAATCAATGTAAGTGTAAATTTTACACATTGTACAAAACCAACTTGAAGACATACCACTTGCACTGTTATCCTTCAACCCGCTATAGGAGCCATCACTGGAGGACTCATTGCCAAAATCTTTTGAATTTTGGTAAGGGATAGAGGAGAGGACGGTTGCCTGATGATAACAGACCTACACAATTATAACATAATGTTAATCAACAGTACTAATGCATATATGAAAAGTGCATGTAAGCTCAAACATAAAGACATACTGGCATCCATTCTAACCGGCATCAAAAGATGCAGGAGAAGCTGATGGAGGAGCTGGCTGGGCTGCTGGAGGATCGGTTGCCATATGTGTCTGTGCTTCTTTCATTTGTAGTACAGTGGCTTGAATCTCTCCAAATTGGCTCTCTTGTGTAACGACTCAGATTTTTATAAATCCTTTAAAATGCGTTAAAATTTGAAATTTTACTAAGCCCTTTGAAATCTCTTTTAAAAACCATATCAGAGTGCGACGCTAAACCGGATCGCTACTGACCTTTTGTTAAACGCGTTATGAAAACCAACTAATAAAAAGTGGAAGTGATGTGAAATGAGATTATTCAATTATTTATCAAGGCTCAAAGAATATTATGAAGATCAAGCATAAGTGGAAGATTAAGAGAATAATTGATGATGCTAATTTGAATCTATCAAAAGACATCAAATCAAAGATCAAATAAAGAAGATTTGGGGTCAAATCCTCAAAAACCCAGAGAGGATGATGCAAATTTGAATTCATCAAAAGATATTGCGCCAAAGATCAAGGAAACTTTTTAAATGGGCCGAAAATCGCAACAAAAAAGACTCACTTATCTAGGAGATCTAGATTCACTTATCTAGGTTATCTTTTATTTAGTTTTTTAATTTATCTTCTTAAAAGGCTATATAAAGCCACCAAATTTTATGTTTTAGTTAGTTGTTGAATTTTGATAAAAGAAAGCTTTTGCTTTTCGAGAATTGGATAGATCCTTTTCTTCCTTTGGTGAATGATATCCAAAGAACCCTTTGGTGCGTAATATCCAAAGTCCCTTTCGTGTGAATTATATCACGAAAGAAATTTATAGCCGCGTCCTTATCCAAGGAGGTGAGAAGTGTTGCGTTCATCCATCACATGCGTCAGCATTCCGTGCTCGCATCATTTGGTATCAGAGCTAAAGCCGTCCTAACGAAAAAAAAAATCATTTTTTTTACACATGATGACTTGAGGAGCATCTGAAGCGGTACAAAATCCACAATGACTAAATCTTCAACATCTCACTCCAATGAAGACTTGTGGGAAATCGTTCTCTCGCTACAACAAGAAGTTGGTCAATTGAAGAGGGACCAAAACCAACAACAAACTCAAGATCTCTACCAACAATTTCAAAATCTAGAGCAAGGTTCCTTTACCATCGAAGAGTATGCTACCAAGTTCAAAACTTTAAAAACAAGATGTGGTTTGAAAGAACGAGAAGGAAAAACAATAGCAAGGTTCATCGATGGACTTCACGGTGACATTCTAGAAAGCATGGCAACAAGACCTTACGATACCCTTGAGGATGTGATCAAAATGGCGCAAATAATTGAGAGGTGAAATCAACAAGCCAAACTTGATAAAATTAGTGTCTCGTTAGAACAAATTAAAGCAAGATTATGGAGCACCCCGATTTTGCAAGAACAAGATCAAGTTGAGGAATTAGAAGATTCTCTTGAGCAAATAGAAGAAGAATGTCAAAAAGAGCAAGTATCCGAACCTATAGAAAACCAAGATGAGTCATTGACAACAACAGTACAAAATGAGCAATCTTTTCATGTTCCATGCCCCAAAACGAATGAGGTTTGTTCTTTAAATATTAAGGATGATATTTGTGCTAACAAAGTTCCTTTGATCATATTTAAAGGAAAGAGCTTGGAAATATCAATGATTGGTGTCTCGTACAATCATGGTAACACAAGATATGATTCGAGGTCCAATCCTTTTAAACCCTGGGAGGATGATGTGAAATGGGATTATTCAATTATTTATCAAGGCTCAAAGAATATTATGAAGATCAAGCATAAGTGGAAGATCAAGAGAATAATTGATGATGCCGATTTGAATCCATCAAAAGATATCAAATCAAAGATCAAATAAAGAAGATTTGGGATCAAATCCTCAAAAACCCAAAGAGGATGATGCAAATTTGAATTCATCAAAAGATATTGCGCCAAAGATCAAGGAAACTTTTTAAATGGGCCGAAAATCGCAACAAAAAAGATTCACTTATCTGGAGATCTAGATCCACTTATCTAGGAGATCTAGATCCACTTATCTAGGAGATCTAGATTCACTTATCTAGGTTATCTTTTATTTAGTTTTTTAATTTATCTTCTTAAAAGGCTATATAAAGCCACCAAATTTTATGTTTTAGATAGTTGTTGAATTTTGATAAAAGAAAGCTTTTGCTTTTCGAGAATTGGAGAGATCCTTTTCTTCCTTTGGTGAGTGATATCCAAAGAACCCTTTGGTGCGTAATATACAAAGTCCCTTTCGTGTGAGTTATATCACGAAAGAAATTTGCAGCCGCGTCCTTATCCAAGGAGGTGAGAAGTGTTGCGTTCATCCATCACGTGCGTCAGCATTCTGTGCCCGCATCAGGAAGCATTATAAATCATTTTTTTAAACCATTGTGGAAGCGTAAATAAATCATTTAAGGAAGAAATGCTAAACAATTGAAATACTGCATTTGATAAATGAAACTGACAAATTAAACATCATTAAATTACAATAGTTTACTCATTTCCTTTAAGCCTAGCCAGCGACGAGTCTCGCGCGTGCAAATCATTCATCCTTCCTTAATTATTTGTTCATCGTCTTTCGCATTTACTCCTAAGTTTGTGCATTTTTTTGTGTACACGTACTTATACCTACACCACAAGTAACTATAAGCCCAAAGGCTTAGTAAGGAAAAAGGGTTTAATGCACGTAAAATGCCTCTCTTTAGTCCCTTCGGAATGGGGGCCACCCAAAATGATCCTTTCATTACATTCGTTCATTCATTCGTTCTTTACTCGTACTTCGAGCTGAAGAATGGAGGGTTCTTAGGGGATGGAATAGTTGATCGGACCTAACTCTTTACTTGCAAGTAAGTCCCCATTCTCGTCAAGGTAGGGGGCTCGTAGACTAGATCTGCTACCCATCCACCCCCCAACTCCCGTTTTCTTTTGTTTCTATGTCGGGCTAAGCTACCGGACTACAGAGACCTTCATTATCTTAACGTTTTATCCGTTTTCACATTTATCGTCACTCATGCATGTGTGAGTACCACCCCAAAGTGGCACTCCCTATGGATTTCTATAATCATGATGCATGACCATACATTCTCAACCTAACATGATGCATGATGCATGATACTTTATAACTTAATTTTAACAGAAATTGAAGTGTGCATAAAAGTACTTGTAAAAGAAAGCAAATTGAAATTGAAAGCACATATGATGAATAACGATAATTGAAAGAGTATACAGGGAACAATTAAAATATTGAATTGTAAACAGTGAAGCATAGAAGGAGAATTCGAAACATACTATTAATTAAAATGCTAATTATCCTAATTTATTTCCTAGTCATTTTACATGCTTTCTACATTCATTATTCTAGGTGATTATTCTAGTTTGTTATCCGAGGTAGGTTACATGCTTTCATCTAATATTTGATTACATGCTCGTCTAGTTGATTACTCTAACCAATTTACATGCTCAAGGAGTCAATTTCAGGCTATTATTCTAGTTATCTATTCCTGCTACTAACTGATTCATCATGCCAATAAAACATGCTGACTATTAAACAATACTTCTAATTAATTTAGTTACTCTAGTCGATTAACATGCTCAGAGAATAATTACGCTAGTTAATCAACATGCTACTAATTGATTCAAACATGCATACTAATTAGCCGATTGGATACACTAGTTACTAATCTAACATTTTAGTAATTAATTTAAACATGTTTGTTAATCAATCTACACATAATAGTTAATTTATTAGTCAATTAACATACTCAACTTCATTAACAAGACTATAACATAGAGAATATATTAACTAACTACACCAAATTAATTTAAATGGTCATCCTAATTAAACATGCTCATACTAATCATCACTATCACTAAACATGCTTAGATTCAGTTGTTTTCTATTACTACAATCACACCAGCAAGTAAACAATTTGGAATAACAAGGCAAAATCATCATCAAGAAAATACTTTTCACA